>JAXGGA010008361.1:0-57381 GCA_038373865.1 Uloborus plumipes
CGAAAAGTACTGCATTTAAATGAGGTTTCAAGATAACAGCCTTTGGTTGCTGACATTTGCTACATGTACACTTCTGTAGCAACAGCAGTCTAGCTGCTTAATATCCACATCATGTATTTGTTGCAAAGGAATGCTTTCATTTTTATATCAGACATTAAATAAATACAAATTTCACTCATGTTTCAAATATAATTTATTGTTTATTTTGTTTTACACATTTAAAACAAATAATTCACTTTCTTTTTCAGTTAATTGAACACAAATTGCATTAAAAAAAAACAAATGCACTTGCAGCAGAAACCTAATATTTCAAAAACCATTAAATTAAAAAATTAAAAAAATCATTGAAAAATCAATATGAAATGTAAAATGTTCTTAAACTGACAATTTTATACGTTTATCTAAACTGACAAAATAATAAATAATTTCTATTCTGCATCTCTCATAATAACTTATCAGAATTTCATATTTCTGCAAAAATTTTTTCTCAGTTGGAGTTGACAAGGTCTGTATTCAGATTCAGAGAACTATATCATGAATAATAGCAATATCATCATAAAACTTTGCATAAACAATATAGACACAATAGTTTATTTAATTTAATTTTTGCTTATTTACTGGAATAGCTTTAAGGAATGTGAAAACAATTTTAATGCAACTGTCAGAAATGCGATGTTGATGGCATTATTTTGAGCAGTTACTATCCTATAATTGATCCAACATTTAATGAATTTTCTCTTCCTGAAATATTAATTTATTTACTAGATTAATTTTTTGTAGAACCATTTTACTTTTTAAAATCAAATTTCTTTAATTTACTTATTTATACCTATTTATTCACACTCAATCTATTTCAAAGCTGCATATTGAGCATTTTAATGAATAATTGAATTTAAACATTAAACCTATCAAAAGGAAGATATTGTAAGTAAATATTCCAAAAAAGGCACTTGCGTTGTAAAATCACACTCTTAAGTTCTGTTACACTTCACAAGTTTTCAAAGGAAGTCTTAAATGTGTTTCTATGAAAAGCATAATAATTTAGAATGGCTGAATTTAAATAAAACATTTAGGACAGACAAAAGCTGTCCAAATGCCAAAATTAGGTTTGGGGATTTTTTTTTTTTTTTCATTTTTGGGGAAATTTATTTTTTCTTTTAATGAAGACCAATTTTTAAAAAAATATTAATATTATGCATGAGCCGAGGATTTAAGGGATCAAGTACTTACAAAGTCGATTTTTTAAAAATCCAAGTAAGACTTAATTTTAATAGTCAAGTCTTTATATGCAAGGAATTTGACAACTGAGATTGATTAAGCTTATGAAACATATTTATGTTGATTAATATTTGAAATTGCAAAGTTTTTCCACAATAATGCTTTTAATGTGACAGAAATACCAGTTTGGGGAAATTGAGCAAAAAGTTTATTTTGGGGAAAGTTTAAGCTCTGAAAATATTCTGCACCCCTGATTTTA
Organism: Uloborus plumipes; assembly: GCA_038373865.1. Classification (NCBI taxonomy): domain Eukaryota; kingdom Metazoa; phylum Arthropoda; class Arachnida; order Araneae; family Uloboridae; genus Uloborus; species Uloborus plumipes. The sequence continues at coordinate 1,478 of JAXGGA010008361.1, forward strand.
GAATAATAATATAAGAACAAATAGTATACATTTTTCAAGTTATTTATAATATAAAATTTAAAACAGGACTATAATAACGAACTTTGCTAAACAGTTACTGTATTAGCACTTGATATGTATATAAATTGAAATACTTGAATAAAAAATTAGATTTCTACTGTATTTAAATTATAAACTGACTTTTTTACATTAACAGTTATCATGTAGGAACAAATATATCTTACTTTAAAAAAATACAATTAAATAACATTGCTGTATGAGCCAACATATTTTAAATGAGCAGTATTTCACTCACCAAGTGAAAGTAAAACATCCATTTCTTCCAAGTCCTTTAGGATTGAGATACCAACTTCAACTAACAGTGAGCACTCCAAGTTGAAGTTACACTATTAAAGTAATTTTGCACAGAAAGCTGTATCTTAGATTTGGATTTCCACAAAATACATGTGAAGCAACTTGATAAAAAAAAACTTGAGTATATATAGATATATATGTGTGTGTATACTGCTGAGAAGGCAAATTAAGTTATGTATGGGAGAATTGCATAAATTCTTAAAAACTCTCCACAAGAAAAGATGAACAATATGCCTTTCATATCAGTGTATAATTGCTTCATTTTTGGTTATAAATGTAAAACTTACATACTTTAGCAACAAAAGCAATCTAGCTTATATGTAAGTTTTAAGCCATACTTTAAAAAAATGCAGGATAAATATTTAAACATAGATTTTGCTTCTTCTGCCGAAAGTTGAAGAGCTCTTAAAAATTCCAAAAATAACTTAGCATTGAAGTCCTAATATAAAACAAACCACAAGACACACTCAATCCTTTAAAGACTGTCTCTTAAAATTTGGTATCAAATTGTATATTTACATGTCCTTAACCTGTACAAAGATACATGATACTCTCACAAATGTTTACACTATCGTACACCATCTTCTTAATGCAAAAATCGAAATGGATTTATGCTTGTAGAGAAAAAATCGCTAAGCGATGATGACGATGATGATGAAGCTGATGAGTCTGAGTTGGGTTGACTTTCTTCATCTGAACGTGTGCTTGCTCTTGGACAGCTAAGAGATCTTCGGCTTGGCTGAATCTTTATACCTTCCCGACAGTTAGGACAAGTGGCATGCTGAAATATTAAATAAAAATTTCAGAAAGTTTAAAACATTTCAAACAGCAGCAAATATTGGCATCGTAAGAATTGTTGTAAGCATGAAACTGAGTGGTGTACAGTCGAGTCCTCTGATAAAAACTCGGAGACCAATATATAAGTTCACACTAATGAAGGTCACATGTCAACCAACTTTTCAAATAAGTAAAATAAATGCAGTTGGTTGCTTTTAAAAATTATCTGACTTGAAATGAACTCAAGAGGTAAAGCTAACTCGAATACAGTTAACTTTTGATAAATCAAAGCCTTAGAGTTTAAATATTCTTTTTTCTTGAAGCTTTCATTGGGAACCAAACTCTTCGGAAAATTGTGGCAACTTCTCATTACTCAAACTACCAATAATATTGAAGTTTTTAGCTGGTCTCTTGGAGCTACAAATTATCAAGAGTTGACTGCATCTGCTTTTTTGACCATGTGTAAATAGGTACCCAAAATAAATAAAATATTCCTCTTGAAAATATTTTTTAATAGTTCGAAGATTTTTCAAACGTTGTCATGAATTATCAAATCCATAATGTTTAATTTTAAACTATTTTCTGATCTTTCAAGGTGTAGTTTGTAAAATAAGGGCCAGTGTACGCGGTTAGTGAATCAATCAATGACTCCAAAATAGCAGAACAGATGGGAAAGCAAGAAAAGAGAAACATGTTATAAGCCAGAATCCCAGTAGCTACCAAATTCCGTTTTAATTTCATTTAGAAAAGCAATCCTAACTTGTTTTGTAAGGTTTTGCTTTATTTTCTACGTGAGACACTTATTTTTTGTCACCACTATTCACCTCATAAAAAAAACTTTTTAACTGTGTTAGAAAAACTTTTTTACAGCCATGTGTTACGCATTTTGTTTTTAATGCTCTAACCATAGCATAAAAAGATGTTTGAGTATACTTTGCATTTCAAGCTATATCAATTTAAGTAATCATAGCACAGAAAATATTGTGCATAACTTTTAACAAAGAGCCCTTGGCATGGGAAGGTCTTTTTTATTCAGATTTTAAATTAAATAGCTTCATTTTTCAGAAAATGTTTACAATTTCAAGTTTTGTTCCTATAAAAAAACTTTTTCTTTTGTATCAAAATGTATAGCTTAAATTATGCATCAAGGTATATATGTGAGCATGAAAGTAGTGTCAAGCAGTGAGTATTGCATAATGTAGTGCAGTACAAATCTAACCAGAGTCTCATGCACTAGTGAGAGGATATTTAAAACCTTTACAGTTGGTAGTGTCTCATAACTTGCATTCATGTCACGAATTACCGAATCTTTATAAAATTGTCATCACTATTAAACACTATTTATTAACACAACTTAAGACAACTCACCATTTCTAGCCAAGGAGTTATACATTTTTCATGGTAAAAATGTTGACATGGTAGGCATTTAACTTTTTCGTTTAAAGTAAAATCATCCATGCAGACTGTACATTGTACGCCTTTATCTATTCAAGAGAAAAATTCCATAATGAGTGTGAACACATTTTTCAATGTTTAAAAAAGGAAAGACATTTTTGAGTTTAATTTAATATTAAAATTTAGAAAATTAATAAGCACCGATTTGTTTGGCAAAAATGTTTTGAAAACACTGAAATACTAGTGGATAATTCATAGCCATGGGCCAATCACAAAAGAAAACAATAAAAACGATTGCATGATGATTCTATTTATATTTCTGATAAGTTGCTTCCTATTCCAGGCAGATTAGTGCCAATAAGCACGAAACTGCAGTCTTAGGATGGAATAACAGTAGGCGGTGTATTGCATGTTTGTGCCTTAGCCCTGGCTTTGGGGTGGTAAATTACTGCTTCATACCCGTAGCTCTGCCTTAAATTTACAAGTTGTACCGTACCACTGTGCGGTCTCTTCCTCGTGTTCTTATTTTACATTAACTACCAGTTTTTTGGCTCTCTATGCTTCTATTAGAGGATTTCTGCCTCCAGCTCGATTACTTCCTATTCCAGGCTGACGAATGCCAATAAGCACAAAACTGAAGTCCTTGGATGGAATAACCGAGTAGGAGGTATACTGCATTATTTCAAAATAAAATGAGAAGTAACTTCTGGAACAAAAAGCAAATGCAGCAAAAATATCAATTGCAAAAATGAATTCATCACAAAAATAGATATCATAAGGGACTAATTCATTTCTTTGTGTGCATTGTAAAACAGTTACTTACCAACATGTTCTTTTGAGATTGTTTTTATTGGCAGTGATTTAATTTGAGCTTCTGGAAGAGGTGGTGGTCCAGAAATTTCTACTTCATCAAGAAACTAAAAAGAAAAATAAACCAGTTTTATACAAATGAAAACTAATGAACTTAACTATAAAAAATGTAGAAAGTAGTTTTAAGCAATTAAAGTTAATAGTGACTAATTCAAGACACTTTATTTAATTGCAATAAGTGGGACTTACTTTACGTAAGTAACAACTAATGCCCATTACAGGGGTGATTGTGAGTTCATGAAAAAATACCTGAAAGTTTTAAAGAGAAAATGTGTGTGTGTGTTGGGGGGGGGGGGGGGTGCAACGTTTTTTTTTTTTTAAACCAAGGGCCCTGTTACATAAGAACGGCTAATTTCATAATTATACATTTCTTATAATAAATTGCCATTCATAAACAAGACACATTTCATATATTCGAAAAGTTTCAAATAGTTTTTAGTCAAAATATTGTGCTTGCATTTAATTAAATTATACATGAGTAATAAAGTTACTTTTGAGCTGGTGTTGTACAAATTATCTCCAAAAAATATTTTAAAGATAAAGTAAAGGTCTAACAGAATTACTGTTGGTTGTGCGAAAATATTAATATAACATAGTTAATGAAAGAGTTGCATTTGATACTGAAAATTTGGAAAAGAATTTATCTAGATGTAGTACCTATAAATCTCCTAATTAATACAATATGACCAGAGTCAAAGATTTCATACTTATTAACACTGAAGTGAAATACTATTTAAAGATGTTATGTATGGGTTATAAAACTTAAATTGTTGTAACAAAAATAACATTCAGCCAGAGATTAAATATTTAAGTTCTTGACATTTTACACTTGTAGAGCATGGAATTTTGTTTAAAACTCTTGTCTTAATGATTTAATTAAAATAAAAAGAAATGTAATTTGCTTGCCTTTTAACAAGGAATAGCAAGTATCGAAAATGCGAAATGATGACTACTATAAATAATTATTGGTATAATCACCGAAAATTCGAGAAAGGGAAAAAAAATCTGGATTAAAAATATCTTATTTCCGATATTTTCGAGTATAAAAATACCAAAACCGATCATGAAAATACCGGAACACAATCACCCCAGGGGCGGGGGTGTTTTTTTTAACTAAAGCTCATATTATTTAAGCATACCTAATTTCATAATTATACGAATATAATAATTAATGTAGGTTAATAAGCGTCAAAAATGAGAAAAATTTGATTTTCATATCCGATGCAAATCGATTGCATTTTTTTAAATGAAGGCATCAAAATAAAAAAAAGATGCAAATAAAATAATTCATTAATGTAAAAAAACAATTATAATTGGCATCTTAACATTTTTATTCGATAAATATTGTTAATAATTATCGGAATAATCATCGAAAACTTGAAAAAGCAAAAAAAAAAAAAAAATTCAGAGGTTTGAAGATAAAAGCATGATTAAAAATATTTTATTTTCGGTATTTTCGAACATGAAAATACCAGAATCGATCATAATAATACCGGAAACCCGGTAAAATACCGAAACACAATCACCCCTGCCATTGTAGAGAATTTCACTATTTTTTAACCGACTTCAACAAAGCAGGAGGTTATACAATTCGTCGGAGAAATTTTTTTTTTTTTGTATGTTATAAGATTACTCGAAGATGCCTGGACCGATTTCAAAAATTCTTTTTTTGTTAGAAAGGTCTTTCTTTCCGATTGGTCCCATCCTCTCGTGGTCCGGGTTCAACAACGGGAACCTGCAGAAATCTTTCGAAAAAGAAATTGGGATCACAGTAATCGTAATAATGACCATTTTGAACGCCAGGCTTCTCTGGATTGCATAATGAAATTCATTTCTATGGTCTTTTTGAAAATTTTAAACCGAGTATCTTTCTATGTCCTGTTTCTTTCTCCTTAACTCCAACGAACTGAAAGTCGTACCAGGTACTAATTGATTCGTAATATTTCAGGTTTTATTAGTCTTAATTTACATAAGGTTTGATAAAGGAATTCTGAAGAAAGTGCGGAAAATCCCCAAATTTTTGCTCAAATTTAAAGCGATTTGTTCTAAATGATTAAATATGAAATCCATTATTACAAAACGTGATTGATATGAAACAGTTATTATATTGATAAAGAAAATTTTGAATGAAGGCTTAACTGAAGCAAACATGAAACTCATTAGTGTGCCACGTACGTAATACGTCATAAAATTTTATGAACCGCGAGAATCTAGTGTGGTTTTGAAATATAAATTAGTTGAAAAGCTGTTAATATTTAGCCTTTGATTAAACTAGTACACAAATAAATACCAGAGAATAACAAGGATTATTTTTAGTGTCAATCGTTTAAAAATTTTAGACGCGTTGATACTTTCTTTTTTTTCATTACATAGTTTATTTTATGAAGCATTTACTTAAGCAAATTAGGTGAAGTTTTGTAATGGAAACATTACCTTATTTCATATTAGGGGGACCGGAAAGTAATGTCGTTTTCTTACGCTAAATACAAACACATACATTTTTAACGAGTCTTTATTTTTAATCAATGATGTATTCCCCATCATTGTCAATAACCTTTTGCCATCTAGTGAGTAAATTTTCAATCCCTGATCGATAAAAATTAATTGGTTTTTCGGCAAAATATCTAGAGATGGCATTTTGGATATCATCCAAATTTGCAAATGTTTTGCCACTTAAAAAGTGTTGCAGCGCTCGGAATAAGTGGAAATCCGATGGTGCAACATCGGGCGAATATGGTGGATGAGGCAGCACCTCCCACCCCAATTCATTAATTTTTTCTAGAGTTCGCCTTGCGCAGTGCGGTCTTGCATTGTCATGTTGGAGAATGACGCCTTTTCGGTTGACAATCGCTGGCCACTTTTCAATTAAAGATTGATTGACTCGCTGCAATTGTTCGCTGTAGAGGTCTGCAGTAACAGTTTGTCCAGGTTTCAGTAATTCAAAATGAACAATGCCGCGAATACTCCACCAAACACACAAAAGCGCTTTTTTGGGGTGTAAACCTGGCTTAGCAGTACTCCGAGGGATTTCATTTGGAGAGAGCCACTGCCTTTTGCGTTTTGGGTTATCATACAGGACCCATTTCTCATCTCCTGTGATCAAGCGATCAAAAAACGCTTCTGTGTTGTGTCGTTGAAGCAATAAGTTGCATGTGATTGATCGGTTAGCCTTATTCTGTTCGGACAGATTATGCGGGACCCAAACACCTGCTCTGCTTACTTTCCCAATCTGCTTCAAATGTTCTTGGATGGTCGACCAAGGTTGGTTGAGACTGTTTGACAATTCCTCGATCGTCTGACACGGATTTGCTTCCACTTCCGCCCTTAACACGTCGTTGTCTAACGTTGATGGTCTTCCTGATCGATACGAGTCAGAAAGATCAAAATTACCCGATTTGAACTTGGAAAACCACCTTTGGCATTTACGAATGTCCAGTGCATTTGGATAAACATCGCAAATGTTTTTGGTAGCAACTGTTGCGTTATTTCCCTTGCGAAACTCAAAGAGCATGCAATGCCAGATGTGTACCTCTTCTGGTATTTGGCTGGCCATTTTACCCAAAATTACAAAAAAAAAATTGTAATTCAATTGTCTATAAGTAAAGAAATCACTATAACCTCACAATGTCTTTGGTACGCCTCTGAACCAAACAATGAGCTGACAAATGACAATCAAGTATTGGCATGTGCAGAAACGACATTACTTTCTGGTCCCCCTATTATGTACATTTACACTAAAAAGAATAAAATAAAATATTTTTGAAAAAAAAAATTGAACCGACTTCGGAACTTCACTCGGCAAGTGCTCTAAAAAGTAAAAAATAATTTTATTCTTTGAACACCATCGACACTACATTTAAACATAAGTTTTGAAGTCGGTGCAAAAACTATAGAGGAAATGATGTTTAACTACATTTTGCCAACATTTTTCAGAGAAACCATTGAAAACTAAGAGCTGAATATTTGTACCATTACATAAATATGTGGTTGTCAATGTAGTGTATGCGAATGCGATTAAAGAACCTGGATTCCTTGCAATTTATATCTATAGTTAAATTATAGTTTCGTATTATTCCATATAGTGTTTTTGCGCCGACTTCAAAACTTATGTTTAAATGTAGTGTCGATGGTGTTCAAAGAATAAAATTATTTTTTACTTTTTAGAGCACTTACCGAGTGAAGTTCTGAAGTCGGTCCAATTTTTTTTTTCAAAAATATTTTATTTCTCCTATCTTTCTTATTTTATTACTTCATATTTACCTCCACACTATTAAATATTGTAATAATTTCATTAGTTACCTCCAGTAAATAAAATTCAGTAAATTAACTACAGTTACTAAAATGCAAGAGCAAAACATTCCCCGTCCACACACATTTCATGAGTTATAAAAATACTTTAACTCATTTTAAAGAGAAATAAAAACAGATACCTAAATAAGATAGGTTATTAAACATTGCTTAGAAAATATCAAGATACATGGTGTGTATTTTAAGTAATGAGAACAAGTCCACAAAAAATAATTCATTAGAGATATCGCTACAAATCTTCAGTAGTCTTCAAAATATGCTCTTTGAGCATCTTCACACTTCTACAGACGACATTTCCACTCTTCGTGCGCCCCCTGGTAGTCACCAACTGAAGCATCCTTCAGAGCGTGCGTGCAAGCCCTTTTGCCATCATCTAGAGTTCCGTGGTGGCGCCTTTTGGGGGCGGTTTTCACTTTAGGGAAGAGGAGAAGGTCTGCTGGGGGGAGGGGGGTCAAGGTCGGGGCTGTAGGGATATTGTGAAAGATCTTTTGAAACGGCCTCATGGTTTTGCTTTTGAACGTCCCTTAAAACTTTCAGCACGAGTTAGGCGCAAATCTTCCTCCTCCCAAGATCCTCATTGATGATTTTGTGCATAACTTTTTTTTTCCATTCTTAGCTGTTCTGCGATCATGTGAACACTTAAAGGCAGGTCTGTGTTCAGCAAATTTCGCACACATTGCTCGTTTTCTGCGGTTCTTGATGTTGACGTGCAACCTGCAGAGGGTTTTTCCTCCACGATCTCCCCACCTTCTTTAAACATTTTGTGCCATCTAAAACTTAAGCTTGCTATAAGCTTTCCCTGCCGTAAGCTTTCTGAATCATTCCACGCAAAATTTGATGTTCCATGCTTTGTCGCATTTTGAGCTTGCACACACTTTTTTGAAGACGTCTACGTCTCGCGTGATCCCGCCTCAACTAACGCCAGTAAGCGACTGCCGAGTGCAGCGTTATCAAGGTCGAAGGCCACACTACCGACTACAACCGGTCGGAGCGCCTTCTGGCGTACAGCCGCGTCAGGACAAAAATATTCTCATTACTTAAAATACAGACCTTGTAGATGAATCATTAAATGGTAAAAGCTATATGGGCACAAAGAGAAAAGGTGGTGAAATTTACCTGTGTGACAAGGGTATCTATATTGTCTTCCAGAATATAATCAGAAGAAAATCTGCTGAAAAAATAAACATTGAAACAAGTTAATGATTAAAAAAAAATTCTTAAAAATAAAAAATTTCAAAATTCAAAAGTAATAAAACTGACATGGAGACAAAATACATACATATGGTTCAGAGTTTAAACTTCATAAGAAAATCAATACTTTAAGATACCTTATAAAGACCATACATTTGAATTAAATGTGATTTTAAAATGTTGTACAATAAATTCCAGATTATCCGCGGATTAGGGTGGCAGGGTAAGGGCTGACAAGCGATTACTGCGGATAATTCGAAAAATTGGTTTAAAAACTAATACTAATGTACACAATAGCTAAAAGAAAAAAAAACTCAAGCATAAATTGAAATTGTAGCTAAAAAGTATTAAAAGTAACATTGAATGAAAAAAAAAACTTTAGAAGCGAATATCATGCAAGAACACGCTTACATCAAATAATAATTAGACTAATATTAGCATATGCCTTAAAATGTATAATGTTGTTTAGTTGTTTTTGTTTTTTAATTTTAAAATTCTTTTTTAGTGATTGAAGTTTGTTCAATTGTACCTTGTCACAAAGCAGTTTTTATTTTGCTTCTCAAAATATTTATTAAGTCCGTCAAAATGAGCAGGAGCTGCTTTTGCTTAGTCGCTGATTTTAAAATGGGTACAAGCTAGGCTAGGTTAAAATTTTTCTGCATTCAATAAACCATTACCGTAAAATAATAAAAACAAATGGTGTGATCGACCCCCAGATAATTGGGAGTATCGTATATAGATGGAAGTTTCTGAAAAATGAATCCAAAGTGAAATTGGCGCTTTTTTACTCATCTCGTTACGACAAATGCAAGGAAATGGGAAATTTCGACATTAGAGCGGTTTCTTACAAAAGCAGGTTCAAGATAACAAGGTTTTAACTGTAGATTTCAACTACAAAATGTTTTTACAATAAAAGCTTAACTGAAAGTATCGGGACCGAACCATCTTCTTAAGATTGAAAGTTTTGGATAACACAGGGGGTACTTAAAATGGCTGTTAAACAATTGTTGAAGTTTTCTAGCCTATACATATTTGTACAATAATAACCAAATAAGATGTGTCTAATTATATTGGGTGTACAACTTAAAAATGTCTGTTTTTTTTTGCTTACAAAACTCATTTATTTGAATGATAAAATGAATTAATACCTTATTCAAAGTACTATTCTTCGCTAGCCACTACTTTTTTCCATCTCTCTGGTAATTTGTGGACTCCATAGCGGAAGAAGCGTTCATCTTTTGAAGTAAGGTATGAATCGAGCCAATTTTCGATATCCTGTATTGATGTGAAGCGTATGTCAGACAAAGCGTTCTGCATCGATCAAAACAAATGATAGTCCGAAGGAGCAAGGTCTGGGCTATAATGCGGGTGAGCCAAAATTTCCCATCCGCTATTTTCCAACCAGATCTTAACCTGAGCAGCAACATGTGGCCTAGCGTTGTCATGGTGAAAGATTATGGACTCTTGTCTGGTCGCATATTCTGGACGTTTTTCAGATATAGCTTGCTTTAAACGGGTCAGTTGTTGCCTGTAGAAATGTCCTGTGATTGCTTGACCAGGATTTAGCAGTTCGTAGTGTATCACACCCTTCTGATCGCACCAAATACAGAGCATTACCTTAGCAGCATGGATATTGGGCTTTGTGTACGATTTTTTGCGTTTTGGGTTGTCGTAGTGAATCCATTTTTCATCTCCGGTAATGATTCAATGCAAAAAAAGATTTTTTTTTGTACCGATCAAGCAACATTTCGGACATGCAATATCTTCGTTCGATATCTCTAGGTTTCAATTCACATGGGACAAAATATCCTTACTTTTGGATGTATCCTGCGGCTTTAAGTCGTTTCGAAATAGCTTGTTCAGTAACTTCAAGTAACTCTGAGAGCTCTTATTGTGTTTGACACAAATCTTGATCGAGTAAAGTCTCCAATTTTCATCTTCAAACTTTTTCGGTTTTCCAGAACGCTCTTTGTCTCCAACACTAAAATTACCACTTTGAAATCGTTTAAACCATTTTCTGCAAGATTTTTCAGATGGTGCATATTCCCCATAAACTTCCACAAGCATTCGGTGTGCTTCAGCAGCACTTTTCTTCCGAAATAAAAAATCAAAACTTCCTGCAAATGGTACTTATTTGGAACGAAACTCGACATTTTTACCTCAGTAAAAATTAAACTTGTAGTGCAACACTCAAACAATAAAAACAATATTTGGTTGACAGAAGTTCAAACTTCATGATAGAGCAAAAAACAGCTGTCGCCGTCAACCAATTAGAGCACCGAGCGCCACCTTTTAAAACAAACCTTTTTAAGTTTTACACCCAATACTATAATACACAATAAATATCACACACACAGAGACAATATAAATTTAATAATATAATATAATATAGTTATACAATAATAAACTTTAGCCGCTTATTGTGGTATTTGTTATTAATAATGCAGTTAACTTCATCTTTTGTTCTTTGATTTTAAATATGAATGCACTATGAAGAAATAATTACTTAATTTGGCAATGCTCTAGTCCAGCATTTGAATGCTTTGAAATTTAACAGCATTTTAAAAACTAGACTTACAGTACAGTGAAACATCGGTAACTTGACTATCCCGGCAAGTCAACAATTATTTTTCCAATGGTTGGCCTAATGGCAATTTCAGTGGCTAGGCTGGAAACCTAATTTGACAAACATTTGCAGGAACCTCTATATGTCTACTTCCACTTTTTGCAATCAACATTTTTTTCAAAAACATTTCTGAGAAATTTACATTGTGGTTTCTTAGTCAGTCAATCAATTCTATTCTGGAGAGAATTCTTTAAGAGAATTGCCTCTTTTATCTTGTGGAGTCAACCACAACATTCTATGCTATCGGTGCACCCAATACTAGGAAAGGGTTGGGAAAATGTAGCTAAGACATTCCCAAGAGAAAGAAGGGAACACATTTTTGAAACATGTGTGAGCAGGATCCGACTGACAAGGAGCACTCATCTCTTTTCACAAACTATACATTTATTCCCCATCAGGTATTAGAGTAACAATTTATTTTATGTACTTTTCAAAAAAATAGAAAAGGCAAATTATTTACCGGAATAGGTTTCTATAAGTTGAATAGCAAACATTAGCAAGTAAATGATACAGAACACTCCTTAAGAATTGAAATTATGGAACCTTGGTATCTTGACACCCCTCTTAACTCGACATGTTTTTGTGTTCCTTAGGGTTTTGTGTTATCAAGGTTCCACTGTATGAATCAAGAAATTAACTGTTACAGTTTGAGAGGTAACGAGAGAGGAGTGATGGAACTGCAAATAATCAAGAAATTAACTGTTACAGTTTGAGAGGTAAAGAGAGAGGAGTGTTGGAACTGCAAATAATTTGGGGAAACAAACTTCGGGGAAACCTCCTTCCTACAATAGAAATGATAGACTCTCATGACATTGTTTACGTACCAAAAAATAAAATTCAAGAAAACAGACTAGGGTGGAGTGAGGTTTCTTTTGAAACAGGTTCAGTTAATCGAGGTTCTACTACACTTTAAAGGTATAGGATTTCAGAATTAAAACATTCAAATTACTTACCCTAAACCGTCCCTTGTCATTTCTGAAACATTAAACATGCATATAATTAATAATTTTCAAATAAAACCAAAGAAATGGATTTAAAGAAAAAATGTAACACTTCTAATTTTCAATCAATATTTCAACAGAAATAAGTAATAGCCTGTTATTGAGAGGGGTTACACTTGTAAAAAAAAAGGTTAAATGTATTAGGAACATTAACAAAACTTGAGGAACCATAACAGGATTTGCCAACAAACTAATGCTAATTTAAAATACTAGCTTTATACCCGGCGTTGCCCGGGTGTGTATTAATATAAAACTTTAGCTTCTCAAAAAACTCTAATAAAAATTTAACGCAAAACTTGTTCATAAACAACGTTCTTAGTTTCACCTTTAGGCGCAAGAATAAATAAATTTAGTCTTGATGTAGTAGTTCTCTCTTGTTGTTCTTTTAGACGAAACTGACGCTGACTCACTGTCTCCAATTGTCTTGATCTAGTTACTCTATCTCTCAGATACTGCTCATGCTTCAGCACGCATACTCTAATGCGCTGTCTCATTTGCTTTCTCTCAATGCTCTCAGCCGTTTCATTATCTTGCTAATGTGTCACTGTTCCGCTTCGAGTCTTTCAGATATTTTCTCATCGTTTTTCCGAGCCTCGAGGTAGAAAGGTTGATAAATCAGAAATAAATTACTTTCTTGCTTTAAAGGTTTATCTCTATCAGTTGAAAAGAAATAAAAAAGCAGTTTAATTGTTTTTGACTTATTTCATGCTAAAATGAAATAGGTGAGCCTTGAAATGAAAATTCATTGTTTTAATTTTAATCTGTGTTGGAAAATGCTAATATTTAAATACCATAAATTTTATCAATTTTTAACCTAAAGGCTCATGTTGATTAAAAAAATAGGCCTAATAACAGGCTAGATTCCTATAAAAGGGTCATTTTTTGCCAAAAAACTTGAATTTGAGCTTTTTAGATTTTTTAAAATTTCAAGACCTTGCCTATGAGAATTCTAGGGCATCAAGGAACCTCTGTGTCAAGTTTGATGAAAATCTGATGCAAACTGTGGATTTGTATAGAGAACAAGTATACATACACTCATTTTTATAGATATAGATAATTCAAACATTAAAAACTTGCTAATTATAGTTCCAAAGGGGTTGGGGATCAAAAGGATAAAAAGTAAATAAGTGAAGGCATTTTTCTATGCACCCAATAGTTGTAGCTATTTCTAAATTCTTTTAATGTTAAAATTCACAAAATTGGCGATGAGTACTGAAGTACTTTCTTACGGTTCAAATAAGGTCTGAAGAGGAAACTCTTGAACTTTGTTTTTTCTGAACTTGTGATTCCTTGTTTTGCACTTATTGGAATTATTGGTTCAAAAAAATTTCCACTTTCCATATTCACTGGCTTTTTATTATCATTATTTTATCTTTTGAACAAAGAAGACAAATTGCATCTTGGGGGCGGGGCGATAGCCTACAGATTAGGAACCACAGAGAAAGCCTGTGCTAATTATTTCAAGTTATTCACAAGTAAATTAGCAAAACTTCAAAATTCATGGTCGAAGAATTGTTGCAACAAATTTTAATGAAGCTCTTTCCATTTACAAACTTTTTTGCATTGGAAATTACAGAAAATTTTCCATTCACCAATACTTAAGCCTAATCAGATTTTTTTGGCCGAATTTTTGATTTTATTGCAATTGGAGGGTTGGCGAATACTTAGCACTGACCCTAACAGCTCTATAACGGTAGCTCAAACTTAACCACGGAACTCTTAGTGTTTCCCATTTACTTCAAAGGATCCCATTTCTATTAATGATTACACAACAAAGGGTTAATGATCTGGGATTCAAATGTTAATCATTCTCTATCACAATTACTTTCTGCTATATAGAAGAAACTTGCAGAGGAAATTTGAGCTGGGGTTTCGCCGAACATACTTTGGAAACTGTTGCTCTATAACATATCCCTTCATACAATTAATAATTTTGGTGCCATGTCATGCAATGAGCTTTTTATAAATAGTTTAATACAGCTAAGAAAATACAATTTTTCGGAATCTTTTATGGACTAATATGAATTAAATAGAGGTGGTAAAAGAATAACTACAAAATTTCATAATATAGATATCTAATAAAACAAATTCTTACCAAATGCTCGATAATTTAAAAAGTTTCCCAGTTCACTAAAATGAAAGAAACAAACATTTCAAAACCAAATAATGCTTCATGTGGAAATACAAAAAACTGTCATAATACATTATCTCCCCAAAAACAACTCTGTTGTAAAAACATCCCCCGGCAAGAAAACCTTAAACACTCAGCCTTAAAAAGTCATGATATCGAGTTTTCCAGCCAGGTTTGTGCCAAACTACTCCTCGCCTGTATGGATAGTTCGTTAAAATTGTTTTCAGTCCTGCCAGGCGGGAAGTTTTTACTCATCAAGCATCTTTGCAAAACTTCCCGCCTAACAGTATACTGAAAACAATTTAAACGAACTATCCATACAGGCGATGAGTAGTTTAGCATAAACTTGGCGGGAAAACTCGATATCATAACTTTTTAAGGCTGAGTATTTAAGGTTTTCTTGCCGGGGGATGTTTTTTCAACAGAGTTGTTTTTGGGGAGATATCACATCTTTTTGCAATAATATTATCCCCAACAGCACCAAACGTTCGATGGACATTGAACGACGTCAAAAGACGACTTTTGGCGTTTGAATGTCCATCAGGACATAAATGAAAGTTCATCGGACGTTTCATGCTGTTGTTGTATTACTTTATTAGTTTTTTTCCCACTTCAGCATTTTTCTTGGCAGCGGACATATGGCTTTCTTGGAGGCATGCACTTAGCGCATAAGTTCAAGGTTCTACTTCAGTCGAGGATAAGTTTGAAATCAATCACAATGTACTACCCGAACAGACACAAAACAAATCTAGTTGCTAACAAGAACTATGATTAAATTAAAAATTAAAAAAAAAAAAAAACAGACTGATTAAAAAACTGCCGAACTCATATTAAAATAAACTTAATTGAAGACCCCTCTTAAAAGCTAAATGCAATAAAATCAATTCCGAATATTTTATTTGTTAACAAATAGAAACTGGCAAGAGATGAAATTTTAAATAATTGAGTTTTCTTTCCTCGTCGCCCAACAATGACAACAGTTTTCAATCGCTTGAATAAATGCTCAGACGTTGAACAGAACTAGTTGATAGAAATCGGACAAATTTTAAGCATTAATAACTCCGGCCTGCGATGACCCGGGGGGGGGGGGGGGTAAATTTTGGTATACGTCCTCAATGTCTCATCGAGCATATTCATACCAAAAATCAACACTTAAGACCCCCGGGGAAAAAAGATACGGAAAATAAAAACGAGGGGGGAGGGGGTGGAGGGTCGAAAAAATCCCTATGCCGAGCTTTGGGACAAAATAAATGTGGGTGCAAAATTAGAGCTCAATCCGAGTTACCGTTTAGTCTGGACCCCTGTCAAACAATTTTTAAAAAGTGCGAAAAGTAGCGATTTTTTAACATTTATCACCCCTCCCCCTGAGGGTCCTGGATGTTTCGCTTTAGTATGTGCCGTCAGGGGCCGCTGGAGATTGAGTATACCAAAAATGAACTTTAGGGATCTCTATGGGGCTGAGATACAGAGGGGTGAAAACCCCGGTTTGGTTACTCGCGTAATCAGTCCTTTGGTCGCTCTTTTACATTTTTCTTGGCGACGGGAATTTCTTGGCGGGGCGGGACGCTCCCGCGTCCCGTTTACACAACTTTAGTTTTGCACAGGAACACCCGCTTCTGCCACACTATGCAATCCTTGGAACCCCGCCCCCTTTTTCTTTTCCCTTTGCTGTTCTCTCAATTATTGCCTTTTTTTTGTCTGTTTGTTTCTTTGTTCCATATGTATTTTTAATTTATTAACTCTTTTTCTCTCATGAGATCCCTGTATGGATTAATTTCCAGCAAAGCCGTAGTTTTAAAAAAATGTTTCACAACGATCCTTCTTCTAAATATCTACAATTTAAACATCATTCGTTGGATTACTCGTTAAATGTCAGCAAGTTCAAACCAGATTCAAAAATACTTTTTTCGCCAAATTTGCCACCAAGTTGACGAGATGTCGCCAAATCATAGTATAACTTCTGTTTATATTGAAATTATCACACTAATTTGCTCCCAAAATGTGTATAAGAGCCCCTTTAGAACATCCAAATGTAACAAAAAGGGAAGCTGCACAGTTAGACACCCCCTCAGAGCCTAAACGCCATATTTCCATCCTTTGCGACATACCATTTTTCAGTTATGTGAGGTACAACTTTGTTTTAAAAAATTTGAAATTCAAGAGCTAATTACTCACTTTACACTAAACAAGTGCTCTACGTATGAAGCTTCAGAATCTTCATCTTCATCAACTCCAATATTGTGCAATGCCTGGTCAAGTAAATCCTGTATTCGAAAACTCTATAAATATAGAAACACGAAGAATAAAAACAATTTAGAAAGCAATAATTGCTTCAATTAAAAATGATATAAAAAGTCTAAACAAACACTTATAAAAAGTTAACAGGACAAATTTCGAGCAGTGGAACAACGTTTAAGAATAATTAGCAAAAAGAAAGGATACAGAATATTTTAAAGACATAAAATTTCTTCAGAACAAATTTCCCTATGTTGTATTTGCATTAAATAAACATAAATCAGAAATGAACTAAATATTTTTTTTAAATGTGCCAACAATAAAACAAAACAAATACTTACATTTTGTAGAGATAGTTCATCTTGTAGAGCATAATCATCTTCAGTTATAGGATTATCTTCATCATCTTGATCAGAAATGTAACCCTCTCTAAAAGAAATTATGCAGAGTTATTATCTAACATGAATGTATATTTTCTTACATATAAATATGTAATACACATATATGTGAATTGAAATTAAACAATCAACTTGTGCTAGTTTGTAAACTTAGTATTAGTAATTCTCTATAATCTTTATGGGTTTTTTGTATGCGGACAGTGAATGAAGCTTGACAAAGAAACAGCAAAATGAAGCAAGAAAATGCTGTGTAAGGATTACGAGGGAATAAGATTTTTGTTGATATTAGTAAAAAGTACAAACCAAATGGATAAGAAGGAGAAAATTACCTTGTGCATTTGCAGCCAAATTAAACTGAAGTGAATTTTTCCTCAAACAAATTATTTGACCAATAGAAATACTGTTGAAGAAATATTCGATTAAGCAGGGATCTTTAACATTACGTCTATGGCATTGGTTCCAAAATATTTTATTCGTATAAGCGGGGTATTTGTTTATCCGTTACCCGATTAAGCGGGGATGACAGTACCCATTCATGACAGGGAGCATGTGACAACAGTTTTTGTTTAATACAAGAATCTGCTTTTTCATTTCATTTCTTCAGTTTTTTTACTAACTATAATCTGACACTAAATTGCTTCACAAATTTACAAGCTCAAATATTAAAAATTGTCACTTTTATCATATTTAAAATATACAAAAATTGTTTACATTGTTCCATACATGGAGTTCATTTGAACATACCATATCTGCCAACTTCTGAGAAAAAAAATCCAGAAGATTTTTTTTTTAATCCAGAAGATTTTTAATGCAAAACAAAATCAAACATAACTTTTTAAACCTACTCTTTTCATTTAATATAAAATTAGTTATGAATTTCATATAACTTGAACTTATAGGATTTAGTATAAATTAAAATGGAATCATTTGAATCGGAATCAGTTTTAATGGATTCATATTTCAATTTGTTACATGTTTTACATACATATTTTTTAAATAGAGTTATGAAGCAAAATTTCAAATTTTTTTAATATAAAATTAGACTCTCACAAAAAATGTGCACTGAAAATATTATTACAACTTTGAGAAACAACTTTGCATCCATATTATCATTGCTACCGTCAATAGCCAGAGAAAAAGCAGACTTCTTCAAGCAGCTAACAGTTTGCTCTTTGTAGTTTCTAGATAGCTCATTAACAATCGCAGCCGTTTTTGTTCGGCCGCATGAATATTTCTTTGCAACTTCAGACTTCGGAAACATTTTTTTAAATAACGATCCGGCGTGATCAGCAGCGGTTAATGGTACATTATGTTCCACAAGAAAACTAGTAAACAAACACTCTGCTCCAGTTACATCGTCGTCGCTACTTTGCTTTTGGAAAAACTTGTCAACAGACGCACCTTCAGTAGCACATTTTCCGTTTGAAATATGTTTTTTGGACTTCAAATGAGTAACAACATCATTTTTCCCACCATAGCAAATCGTAAAATTGCAGCTGCAAAATGCATACTTCGGACCAGAATATGATCGTATAATACAAGGGTAATCACTTGTATAACTTTCTTTAAATGATTGTCAATAGCGTTTACTCATCTTATTAAACGAGCGAGACAGAAGCAACACACTCACGTAAATATAGAAACGTGGTAAACTGGCGTTGAACACCTAATTGCAACAATTCCTTGGCGGCTTGGCTTCAAACGCAGTCTCATTAGCGCCAAAATTGGCGAGATGCAATTTTTTTCCTCACAAAACACGGAAAATCCGGAAGATTTTGCTCGTAACCGGAAAGACGGAAAGAAACATGAAATTCCGTAAAACTTCCGGGAAATCCGGAAGAGTTGGCAGGTATGACATACCCAGAATACATTTAGACATCATGAATAAAACAAAAAAATAATTTAAAACTGTAAAAACCAGGGTTTGAAAAAACCCGGGAGGGGGGGAGGGGGTTCGAAAAACCCAGCCCATCTGGGTTTTAGATCAAAAACCAGTTTTCTCCCGGGTTATTGATGAAAAACTCGGACTTTTTCAGGTTCTTTCAAGAATAATTTCAATATGATTACATTAAACATAGTTTTCGTAACTACTACTTGCAACTTATACTTTTCATAGAATCAGGAGCCTCTGAGGAGGACTGTGACTTCCAAAAAAATTTCTATTTGGCAAATTTGGAAAAAAACATTGTAATATTGATTTTTTTTAAATTGATATTACATTTAAATTGATATTGACTTGACTTTATAGATTGAAATAATTATTGCTTATTTTGATCTTTTAAGTATTTCAAAAGATAAATAAAAATAAATTAGTTAAAAAAATAAGGGCCATTCATGTGCAGTTTTATTTCTGATACTTAATAAGTTGTCCAGTAAGGAAGATGGCAATTTCCGGACCAGATATTGACCAAGACAACAAATTATAACAAACTAAATACTATATAAATTGATTAATACCAATTTCTAGACTTGGTATTGCTCAAAATAATTTAAGAATTTAGAATTTCTTTAATTTTTGAAATAATAAATTTGGTTTTGGAATAAAATATTGAACCTTTTATTACTTGTCAAATTTCAAATATTATTTATAAAATAATTTCGGACACAAGTTGATGTTTATTCTTAATAAAGTTTGAAGATTTCAAACTGTTTAAAATTGAAGCAAAATAGTTGACACATACTGATACTGGGCTTCAACTAGCTCCCGAGAAACTTCTTCAATAAAGCCACTTGAGCACTGAGGACACGTCAATTCCACAAGCTAGATTAGTAGAAATAAATCAAACATATATTTTATGAATTTACTAACCAATTTCCAATTGAACCAATTTCTAATAGGAAACCAGCCAATAAGAATAAGAAATGATGAAAAGGTATATTTTTCAGTGAGAAGTCTGAAAAGAGCTGATCTATAATATAAATCCTTGTTAAAATGTCACAGATTTGAACAACACATAAGTGTTCGACTCATGAGAATAAGAAAATCAAGGACTTTCCAAAT
This sequence comes from Uloborus plumipes, assembly GCA_038373865.1. Lineage (NCBI taxonomy): Eukaryota > Metazoa > Arthropoda > Arachnida > Araneae > Uloboridae > Uloborus > Uloborus plumipes. Next base: position 21,765 of record JAXGGA010008361.1, read on the forward strand.
TTTTCTTACAGAGTTTAGTATATTTTTCTAGCCTTTCCTACACATTGAAAAAATAATAATAAAATTCAAGCATTTTTAAGGTTTTCCATGCTGCATCCACCCTGTTAACTACACATCTGATCCTTGTTTCTTTGATAAAGTACCGTTAAAAGTTGCTGTCCGGAATTAGTGACAAACTAGTACTCTTTTGTAGTGCACTACTCACTACACTACTTATTTTTAAAAGTAACACACAACATTACAGACTATGGAAAAAAGTTATAACATTATAGACTATGGAAAAAAGTTATAACATTATAGACTATGGAAAAAAGTTATAACATTATAGACTATGGAAAAAAGTTATAACATTATAGACTATGGAAAAAAGTTATAACATTATAGACAGGGGCGGCCCTAGCGCCGGACATTCCGGACCCCTGTCCGGGGCGGCATATTTTAGGGGCGGCATTTGGACTCGAATATGAAACTGATAAAATAAAGTTATATTTGGGGAGCTAAAATAAAGTTTCCTTCAAGGAAAGAAAAGTATGAACGAATTTTACAAAGATAATTCTTTTTGTACTTTGGAATTGAGAAAGGTATTAATGTAGCGATGTTTAAGCGTGTTATTTAAATGTATCCCCTTCAACGCAACACTTTTGGTTGTTTCAACATAGCCTATTAAAATAAACGAATCACCGATTTAAAAGAACCACAAGCACAAGCAATTTTTACTTTGATTGATTTTAATTTGCAAAAGAAGTTATAAGTTTTAAAAGGTATTGTTTGCCTATTTTCGTAGTCTTAGTTACCCCCAAAATGCAGCATTTTATGTTCTATTTTTCAAAAATTTCCTCGGGAGAGAAACCCCGAACCCCCAGAAATTGCGGATATTCTCCACTTCATTAAAAATAGTTACTGCTTGAGTTTGATCATACCCATTTTGTTTTAGTCAAGGGTGAATAAAACAAAAAAAAAAAAAAGAATAAAGGTAGCACGAAGTTTAAAAAACGAGAGGTAAAAAAAAAAGACACGAGATTCTGTATCAGCGAAAAAAAAAAGGTGACAAAAATGGCCTGTTCTGCCTTTTTGTTTTGTCATGCTGCTTTTAATTCCCAACATCTATTTATTGGGTTGGACATTTTTTAGCAATTTATTACTTTTCAAACTTTAATCGTGGAAAAGGACGACATTTTGTATTTTTGTGCGGGGCGGCAAAACTGCTAGGGCCGTCCCTAATTATAGACTATGGAAAAAAGTTATAACATTATAGACTAGGGAAAAAAGTTATAACATTATAGACTATGGGAAAAAGTTAACACCTAAAATAATTTCATAATGCATTAGTTCTAACCACTGCCTTTATATATATGATTTTTCGTTTATGTTCACAAGCCGGATCTAGAATTTTTCAGAGACATAAGGTAAAAATCTGTCGCCCATACTTAACTTCTTTCAAGTTTTTTATCAAGTTTTAAAGAAAAAGGCCGAAGAAATAGGGTGAATTTATCACCCGCCATAAGATGCTGCCCTAAAATCTGCATGTTCAAATTGTTTACCCATCATTGTCCAGGAAAAAAATGAAGCTATTTAAAAAAGTATTAGGGGCTTCATTACTTTCATATTTAAACAGTATAATTTTAATTTATGATTACAAATAAAAGGATAATTAGCAACATTGCTCTGAGACCTACTAGGCTGGTCACGGCCTTGATCCAAGACCTAAGCGAGAGTAAGCTAAGGCTCTTGCACCTGGTCACAACATCTCTGGGGTGCCAAATTCACCATATTTCAGTGTTTTTGTTCATAGAAATTCAATACAAACCTAGAGGAAGCTGTGTAATGTAGGTAGTTTCTAGTTATTGTCCCTGACTTGGAGAAAATCGTCTCCACCAGTGGTAAGCCAATTAATATCTAATGAAGATCAACAGTACCCAACTGAAACTATTCACCCTATTGCAATAATTTTCCACCAAATTAAACAGAACTAGTTTAGGTCAAATCAAAAATCTTCCAAAAACTTTGCTTACGTATCAAAAAAGTTTATATCTTTAAAATATTAAAGCATGATTTTTTGCATGACTTTTCAAAAAACAAAGTTTGCTTTCTTTTTTCTTACACCATTGCAGTTCCAGATATTACTTCCCGCTAAAGAATTTTTCTATAAGTAGTCTTCTATAAATCTCCATATATTATTTCTCTAAGCCGAATCCTATACCCGGTCGAAACTCTCTCATTTCCGAATTGCATGAAAATTTATGATTTTGAAGCTTATCCTGCGGGCTATTGACGAAAATTAGACCCACCCTTAAAGGTCAAGATTTACGGTCGTCCACTCCCCACGTGGCGACCTAGTTTTCAAAAGTGGTGACCCCAAATAGCCACCTTTTTTTTTTTTTTTTTTGCTATTTTTATTTTAGATTCCAAGAAAAGAAATCCACACTAGTCCAGAAATGCATCAGTACAATAAGGCTCCTGAAAGAAATGGGAGAAGACGATGTATTGCTTTAGAATTGCCCTTCATCAAACAAAGGGGAAAAACTGGGGAAGAAGTTTGTCTGGAGTTGCTGTGGGTAGGTGGAAACAGGTTTCCATTTCTCCCCATGCTGGGGGGAGAGCAGGCTCCTATTTCCTCCAACAAAGAACCCCTTGCTTGACAGACAATTTTCTAGGAAAGAAGTTACGTGTGGGGGGGGGGGATCGGGGAAGATCGTTTTTTGACCGGAAATACGAGTGGACATTGGACCTCAGAGTAAAAAATAACTATTGCTTTACTGAAAGAGAAAGTTAGCATTTATAATGTCCAATTCTTTTCATAGAAACAGACTGCAATGTTTTACCAATCCAAATATCTCAGTTCTATCTGCATCTGACACGTTTTTTACAATACAAAAAGGAAGTAATCAGAAAATATCTTGATATATACAATTTAGTATATTTGAATGCATTAATAAAACCAAAGCTTTTTTTTTTTTCAAAGAGGTTTTTGTTCTAAGCAGATACTCTTGCAGCACCAGGTGCACAATCAGGGTGAAAATTCTAAAGTTAAACACAGAGCTAATGTTAAAATTACAATCCATATAACAGGGAAAAGTAGCTTAGTTTAATAGATTAGTAATAAGTTGTTTGGTAGTCCTTAGTCCAATATCACTACCCAAGGAATAACGTTATAAAATCCTTGTTGCACCCATGTTACTATAAATTTAGTATATAATGCAATAATTGAAATTTCGTAAAATAAATTTCTGGAAAAGAATTATTTGGTTTTTCACTTTACAAATTGCAACCCTTTGAAAGGATAAAATCTGCTGCTCTTCTTGCATCTATCCCTATGCTTTCAAGGTCCTTTCTGTACTCTAACTGATTATGAATTTTATAAAGAGAAAAATTAGGGGGATATATCAAATATATGAGGGAAAATTTATTTACAGGATAAATATTTTTGACCTACATTCCTGCTTACAATACATTGAAGAATTAATTTGAAACATTGCTATTTTCACAAACTAATGATTAATTGAAAATTTCAATTGTTCATTAATAAGCTATGTTTTTAATATAATTGCAATTTAAAAATGTATTGAACAATATATGGTTGAATACTATGAAGTTTTGCTACTTCCTCAACTATTTGACTGAAATAGTTATTTTATAATTTAGCTATTCAAAATTATTGTTTGAATCATTAATATAGTTACAGATAGTGAAAAATCAAAGCTGTTGAATTTTATCATTTTGAAACATGCTCAACAGTGTACATTTCTCAAATTAAATTTTTCAGAGCATTTGTATTTATACAACTGTTATGCATATATTTTTTTAATTACTAATAAATGTTTTTGAAGTATTGAGATGTGTAAAAGTAGATTGATTCCTAGAGGCCACAGTCAGTGGTACTTTAGAACTCGTAACTAATTACCTTGGAAGTTCTAGGTACGCAATACTTCTTGTAACTCCATGATTGACATAATGTATATTTTTTGTTAGCATTACTTTAGTATTAGCACCTTTATAATGTTTGATAGTTCCCATCAAGAATTTTAAATAAATTTAAAAAACATACTTAAAACATTTAAAGAGACAAATTTATATCCCCCCCCCCCCCCCCCATTCTCGTACTAGGGTGGTATTTTCAAAACTCGGTAAAACTGGTGGCCACCAAGTTTTTTGAGTCTAGTGGCCACTGGCCACTTGAAATTTTTCTAAATCTTGAGGTCTACCCACCCTCTAAAAAGTGTCGGTTCGTTTTTTATTCGAACTTCAATTTTTGGGCACAAAATTGACTCTATCTAGCGAAATAATTGTCGTATCGTCTCCATTTTGATTTCATTCGAAAGATTTAAAAAAATGCGTTCTTTAGAACGTTTCTCCGCTAGCGCCGCGTAATGAGAATCTCGAAAATCCACGTTTAAGCCACTTATAAGCGATTGAAGTTTGAAAAAGTTAAATTTTTTGCTCAACTGTTAAAATATCGTTACCATTGTTGTTCAAATCAATTTTAAACGCGACAGTTCAAGCCAAGGCTTAGCTCGGTAAACCTTAATTATAACTTTTATTGTTTCAAAATACTATGGTAGTTTTGCGATAACGTTAGTATTTAGTTTAGTAGTAGCCTTGGGTATTTGATTTTAATAAGGGTATCACTTTTGTAGTAGTTGTAAACGTGAACGTGTCTTTGATCTCTTTGAAAAGTTGTCAGAACGACGGCAGTTGATGGCGATGTTGTGCAAACGTACAAGATTTTACAATGCCAAGGAACAGGGTACCAACAGGCAGACTAACAGGAAGGTGTCTACTACCTAGACAATATTGGACAATTCAACAATGCTTTGGCCTTCACTTCAGTCAAAGTGGACTCAGTTAACATTCCTGGCAGAGGTTCATATTGTTTTAAACTACATGGTCAAGTGTACCATATGATCGGGAACTTGCAACCTCCGGCAGGGACTACACCAACTTACGCTGCACTTTTCTTTATAGATTTCGACACTGCGCTGCAACTTCGGGCAGATAATGAAGCCAATAAAAATTGTCGTATTAAATTTTAAGTTTAGAGTTTTTTTTTCCTAGTTTAATTTGCATTACCCTGCTGTTTTATTACACAATCACAGGTAAAAGGAGGCGAAATTGATTTTCGAAAGTTTCCTAAAAACAGGAAAATTCTAAACCTTGAGTTCACGAAGCGCCACCTTCTCCGAAAAATTCCTAATTGCGCTACTGATAAGTGCAAAATGATAACAATAGAAAGCTGCCTCATGAGATAATCTTAAAAACAAAGCTTTCAGACGAACAAAAAATTCTAAATGAACAGAACCCACTTCACACTTTAAAGGACTTCTTCATTTTTATGAAATCTTCCCTACAACTATAAACAAATATCTGCAAAGTCAAAACAGAAACATACCAGCAAAAAAGAAAAAGAATAGAAAGAAAGAAAATTGCTAGAATAATCTAGAAAATTGTAAGAATAATCTAAAGTGATTCAATTGGTACAGGTCTAATCTAAAAATAATTTGAAATTCAAAGCATTGCAGACAGAAGCAACATTAAGTTGCTTTCACTACGAAAATAAATATTGAATTCAACATTTCATATTCCATTACTTACTGGGTGTAAAGGAGAAACTTCTCGAGCACATTGGTGGCAAAAATATCTTGTACGAGATGGAAGTTCTACAGCTTCAGCCATAATCCTTTTGGCTTCTTACAATTCTTCTATCTTCAGTATATAAAAAGAAATTATAATTAATGGATCACTGGCGCTAATCGCAATTGCTACTCGCGCAATGGGTTGTGTTGAGTTGTTTTTAGAAGAGAAAAAGAGGTGATTTGTAAAGCGAAGAAGGAGCGAAAATTCATACATACATTTTTAATGTTGTGCAGTAAAATTAATATAACGAAGTGAATTATGCAAACTCGCACGATAACTCAGCGAAATAGAGAAATAGTTGAAAGATAATCATCAAAATTAAAGCGGGGTATCGTTATTGCTCTTTTAAAGATGTGCTAAAGCCACCTAGATTAGAGTCCCTATATTAAAACGTAACGAACTGTGATAATTAAACATCCAACTTATTCACATTATCAGCGTTTTGCAAAATCATGTTTTGAGAGAAAAAGTTTAATCCTAACTTCCGAAAATTAAGTTTTTTATTTTCGAGACTGACGTCACACAAAACAGCAGCCGTCCAATGCTTGTGCAAAGGTCAATTCTTTGACCTCAGAGGTCATAGATTGCTATTTGTTATTGATACATTTTCTTAGATTACAGGATGGACTCGATTCAGTTTCATTCTTCGTCTTTATAATTGGTAGACTCTCTACAATGAATTTTATTTTATTTACCTTAACTTTTATTACAGTGGTGTATTTCGTTACAGCTTTGAATGTTATTAAAGGTAAGATTTTCTTACTATATGATGGTCAAATAAACGATGTTTCTTTACTCATGAGTTTCATACTACGCTAAAATTTAAAAAGAATATGTTTACTAGTACTGCGTGAGCTTAATTTCTCCAAAATAAAAAAATTCCCTCTGCTGAGAAATACCTCTCCCTTACAAATAGAGGCACATCAGTGGCTATTTAGTGTTACTGTCCCAAGTATTCACTCCTGTTTACGAATATGTGTCTACGTAAAAACATTTACGATTGTTATTTAGTTTTATTTTATCTTTGTCGAATTACTATTATTTATTTTATTTCTTTTCTTTTTTTTTTTTTTTTTTATTTATCTACAAGAGTTTAACAATGTATAAATTTTCAATAAATCCCCAAGCTGTCATTATAGCAGAGAAGATTATAAGGATATTGGAGACATTATAATGATATCTCCAGAGTATCCAACGAGTCTTAAGTCCCAAAAACCCTTAGCAGTCCTAAACTTGTCAGGTCTGAGATCCTCAGGATGTCCCTCGGCGAGACAATTATTGTTCAAATCTCATCGAGCTATTATTATTATTATTATTTTATTATTTTTTTTTTTAAATATGCTTGGGACCACCACTGATGATCTTCAGAGGATATATTTGTTTTGTATCGGGAATTATAGGTTTCTGGGAAATTAAATTGTGTCAAAAGCTTTTCTGCGTAAAGGGCCCACCCAGTGGTTGGAAAAACTACATTTATTTTGTAGCGAACTACAACTACAACTACTTTGCTATAAATGTAGTTAACTACAGCTACAACTACTTTTTTCAAAATGTAGCGACTACAAACTACTTTTGAATTGTAGTCGCTACTTCGCTACTTTTTAAAAAATAAATAAATAAAAAGCATACACCTTTTGAGGATTGAGCGAAAGAATTTTAAAAGGGGTTTAGTCCAGGCTAGTGTCCATTGAAATGTCATGATACCTAAAATTTTTACATATATGACATTTTTTGATGGTTTCTATATGAATTTGACCTGCTGATTCCGAATCCGTTGAGTGCCAGACGCTAAACCTTGAGCATTTTTGTCAAAATGGCGAAATCCAATATGGCTGCTATAAAAGGTATGAAGCAAATTAATGGAAACGTAAGTGCAATGAAGCTTGTTTTACACTTAAAAATGATTGTACTCTTTAGTCAAAATACAATTCTATTAAAAATAAATATTTATGAAAAGTATACGAATAAAAAATATTACCAAATAATAAAATTCAAGATGTCAGCCTAAAAAGATGTAAGATTAAATTTTCAAGTATTAATCAACTTTTAAACCGTAATGGACGTGAAAATGGAATGTTTTAACCTTTAGGAGCCGGGCGGTACACATGCTGTACCGTAAGTCTTTTGTTTTTTTAGAGGACGGAGTTGAGATTTTCACTCGAACTCTTTGGAGCCGGGGATTTTTTCAAGGTTTCATACATCTGGTACGACAGTTTATACCTTCTCTTTTCAATGGAAAAGAAATCTGTGGTTCAACTGTCGTACTACCCGGTTCGAAAGAAAAATTTCTAAAAAACAGCCCGGATCCAAAAGGTTAACAAAGATAAATGTTTAAAATGATATACAGGGTCATAAAAAATGTGATTTAACCTAACAATAACACTAAAAATAATTAGAAACATTCCAAATTTAAGTTTCGGGATTTTGCTGATTTAAACCAATTTCCTTGAAGAAACCAGTTTCTTTTACGAAAGAGCTTCCTATATTGATACAAGTTGCATGAACGCCGACTTCTCGCTGTTGTGAAAGGTATTTTTAGCTACCAGTTGGAAGGTATATCCAATGTATTTGTTTAGTGTTTCGCCTTCAGTTCGATTACGGATTGTCCAGATTGACTTCAGCCAAATAACGGTATGTGCAATCTTTCAATGTTGCAGTTTTGCAAGAACTGCAATTTTATAAGCAGCTCAGGTATTTGCTTGCAATTTCTGCCTTAGCACTGGCCAAATTTGTTAAACTGCTCCAGGAGCCTTCCTGGTAAGCCAGAAAAGTGCCGAATAGAAGAGTTTTTGGAAAGTTCCCAATTTCTTGCCGTAAAGTGACTGACTTTTATTTGGAAGGTTTCAAAATTCTTTAGGAAGGTTACTTCCTTTCGCTAAGTAGTGAATCATTATCATATCAGCTTCTTCATGAGAAACAAAATCTTGTTGAATTCCAACACCAATTTAATCGGAAAAGGATTGGTGACAGTAATAATTGCACATTGGCTTGGGGATAGAACACAGTCTGCTCACAACAAACTTAATTATTTGCTTCTTATTTGGTAACACTTTCAGTACAAAGTCCCTTTTAGAAAGTGGTGATTTTTTTATGAAGTTGAAAAACACAATAGACATTTTTCTCTTGTGTGGCTCGACGTTGTGATGTAGTGCTAAATTTATGGTGTCTCTCAAGCAGATTGTGTACCGCTAGAATGGTTTGTATGACACCATCAATACAATCACTCACGCTGCTATAGCATTGCGGGTCAAGATACTGCCCACAATGTTGCACTTTCACCAAGAATGATAATTTCTGGACGATTCTTATCACCTACCATGAAAACTGCTATAAGTTTTGACTTTAGTGCAGATATATTTATACCTCTCTTATTTCAATCATCATCAAATAAAGCAGTAGGATGATGAGCCAGTTCATGACTAAATAATTTCTGTAAGGTGACTTTCCCTTGATGAATAATTTAAACCACATACCATAATTATGTCCGGTGTATGATGTGAATCACAGATTTTAGTCCTTTGCGATGAACATAACCATTTTTTTTTACCTTCTTAGTGTTTAATGGATTTTTTGAGGCCACGTTTTCTGATATATATGCCACTGTGAATTGCCAATTTTACCCAAGTCCTCTATATTTGAAATTATTAGTTTGCAATTCTTGCAAAACTACAACATCGAAAGATTACACATACCCTCATTTGGGTGAAGTTTTTCTGTGCAATCCGTAATCATACTGAAGGCGAAACACTAAACAAACACTTTGGATATACCTTCCAACTGGTAGCTAAAAATACCTTTCACAACAGCGAGAAGTCGGCGTTCATGCAACTTGTATCAATATAGGAAGCTCTTTCGTAAAAGAAACTGGTTTCTTCAAGGAAACCGGCAAAATCCCGAAACTTAAATTTGGAATGTTTCTAATAATTTTTAGTGTTATTGTTAGGCTAAACCACATTTTTTTATGATCCCTGTATATCATTTTAAACATTTATCTCTGTTAAAACATTCCATTTCCAGGTCCATTACGGTTTAAAAGTTGATTAATACTTGAAAATTTAACCTTACATCTTTTTAGGCTGACATCTTGAATTTTATTATTTGGTAATTTTTTTTATTCGTATACTTTTCATAAATATTTATTTTTACTAGAATTGTATTTTGACAAACGAGTACAATCATTTTTAAGTGTAAAACATGTTTCATTGCACTTACGTTTCCATTAATTTGCTTCATACCTTTTATAGCAGCCATATTGGATTTTGCCATTTTGACAAAAATGCTCAAGGTTTAGCGTCTGGCACTCAACGGATTCGGAATCAGCAGGTCAAATTCATATAGAAACCATCAAAAAATGTCATATATCTAAAAATTTTAGGTATATGACATTCTAGCCTGGACTAGTTTACATTAATAAATTAATTCAAATGAATATGGGATAGAACTAAGAATTGTCTTTGAATTTATTTGTTACTTTTCCTTTTTGTTCTTTATTTATTTATTTTTATTTATTTATTTATTTATTTTTATTTTATTTTTTTTTTTGTTAAAATTTGTTCCTTTTAAATTTTTTTTACAATTTTTACGAATATTCGCTACAAGAAAGGATTCAAAAGTTGAAAGAATTCAACCTTCATTTTTTTTTTTTTTTTTTTAATTTCCTGCCATGAAATATTTGGGAACATGAAAATTATTTGAAGGAATATAAAAATTATGATGCCAAATAAACCAATGACATCAAACAGATAGAATGTATTTTGCAACATGATGTATCTAAGATCAGCTCATATTTATATGGTTCTGATTACTCCTTGCGTCCGCTGCTGTACTCGTGCAAATTTTACACCAGTCGGAGTCAATTAAACCTTGTTTTTTTCCTTCGCTTTTTTTTTTAATTTTTTTTCATTCTTTTATTTATTTATTTAATTTAAAAGTAGTTTCCAGAAATCGCTACGAACTACTATTTTTTTGTATCGCGCTACTCACTACTCTACTTTTTTTTTAAAAAGTAGTGCGCTACACTACAAACTACTAAAAAATGTAGCTACTACAGTAGTTTCGCTACTTGTAGCGCGCTACTTCTGACCACTGGGTCCACCACACATTCCAGAAAACTCGAAGCAGTTCCTCGAGGATATCCTCCATGGTAAATTTTGCTCAGATATTCCAGCGGATCTACGGACGCTCCTCTTATGAGGTTTTCCTGGAGGAACTCCTTGAGGATTTCCTCAAGTAACTCCTTTGCGTTTTCCGGAGCGTGTGTAGGACCCTTAACTTTGACGGTAATGATACTGTATAAATAGCATTGAGACAGTAAGTAAAAAAGTATTCATTTCCTCCTCTTAGTTTAAAGCTATTTGAAAGGGTACTATTCAATCTTTTTTAAAGATGCTAAAAATAATTGTACTACTGTGTTACTAAAATAGTCTCTTTAGTAGATCCAAATATGAAGAAGACCGATGTTTTAATTCATTTATTTGCTTGTTATTAACATTTTATCTATAGCTTTAATCAATGGTGCATCCAGGGTACTTTTCTGGGGGGGGGGGGGAGGCTAAGTTAAGAAAATTTTCGAATTTGAACTCCTAGAGAGTGGAACAAAAACTGAAGTTATTTTTCGACAAGATTAAAAAGGTGGTTGGGGCTATCTCTGGGCAAATTTCCAAAAGTCAAGCTAAAAAAATCAAACAATTTTAAACAGTTCAATTTTATCAAAGGAAATTCATCTTCATGCTTCTGGGAGGGGCTTAAGCCCCTTAGCTCCCCCGTGGATGCGCCACTGGCTTTAATAATACAGTGATACTTCACCCAACCCAATCTATCTATACACTTCGTATAATCGAATCTAAGTACAAATTAGTTCCTCATTTGAAGCCAAATGAGTATCTTACGTTTTATAAGAAAACCATACGGGCAAAAGTCTATCATCACTTTAGTCACACATACACACTAAGGCTCCTACATTGAACAAAAACCCAGGAACCTATGATATCTAGAATCCCAATTGTAGGGTCAACGATTGGCAAAATTGGGGAAACACTGAGTCTCCACTTACAATTGGGATTCTAGATAATGATGTGAAAGAAATGACTCTTGATGGCGGTACCTTCTGAATTGTTTGGTTTCCATAACTTCTCGTGCCATGGAACGATGTGTGAAATTAGTCACAGAAACATCGTCTACGGTTTATGACGGTGCATGCAAGAGAAATGGATTCATTAGAGCTAGATTAGAATCCAGAAAACTTATGCCGCAATTTGACACTAGGGCTGAATTTTTGTCAGTCATCAAACTGATCTTCTGGTCTACTTTTGCGTCAAACTATGGGTCGTTGTTTGTTAGTGTTCAGAGAATATTTTGAGGGTTCAACAGTTTAAGAATTCATTTAGTAACTTCCTTAATTTTGGTGTGAACTTCTGTGAGGCTGTTGAAAATTGATATCATAATCTCATATTTTATGTTAAAAATTTAGAATCTATCATATGCAAAAATTCATAATTTATTGTAAATTTCATAAGTTAAGCAGAGTCACGTTATCTTTTATTATGTCATAAATGCTATTACTAGTGAGTTTTTGTGTATAGAAATAACAATTGATCTATATTAAAGGCAATATTTTTAAACAAATAACTTCTAATAGATTTTTCTCAAAGTGCGAAGTTTTGTAATGTTACTCAGTTTTCACGCCATATTGGTTAATTTCAAAGCATCTGTGCAACATTTTAATGTATTTTTGAATTTAAATACTTGTGTTTGGCATATAATTTGCATAACAAGTAAACTTTTTAGTGCTATTACATTATATTTGAAAATTTTGGATTTTTGGTGAAATCATTACAACTTTTATCAGTTTTGATACATAAATGCTCAATTTCAAGGCACGAGTGGACCTTTAAGATATTTTTTTTATTATGAAAATGATTTTACATGACGAAATACATACACAAGAGGCAACTTTTTCGCACTATTACTTAACTTTTGTAAAATTTTGATATTTGATAAAATTATTTCAATTTTTGACAGTTTTGATGCAATAATGGCCAATTTCAAACCAAAAGCGGACCCTCAAGATATTTTTTTTTTTATAAAAATGCTTTTGCATTTCAAAATATCAAAACAAAAGGCAACTTTTCCGCATTATTACGTAGCTTTTATCAAAGTTTGAATTTTTTTCACTCCACCCTAATGCACACCGCACAGTCAAGAGGTAGTTTCCGCGATTTTGTAGTTTCGTACCACTGTGCGCCGTCTTGATAAATTTCCTCCATTTTCAACACACATGAAGTTGTATTTTTCTGCTTAGTGCACTTAATAGTTAGGTATTTATTATTTGCTGTATATTTTATATCGTCGTAGAAAAAGTGTTCATCTGGATAAAGCAAAAATTACTCCTCAAAAGTTGGGCATTTTTATCCAATTAATAAATTTTTGCTTGACGATTTAACTGCGAAAGACGAGATGATAAAAAAGTGCCTCAGCCCCAAAATTCATTAATCTTTCATTCCTTCCTCTAACTTTCTCTTTTTGTTCACTGACCTCCATATCTCTAGTCGTGACCTAATGCGCTTTCGAAGTTCTCATCTAAATCAGAACAGAAAAAGCAAATGGTAAAATTAAAAGAAAGAGAAAATAAAAAAAAAATGACATTCGCGCATGTTTTTAAATGTAACGGTTGAACGGTTAAAAAGGATCCTGACATATTCTATTCATTTTTTTCCTGCGATAGTTTTCTTTACAGGGTTGTCTCCGTGACAACGAAAGGTGATTCTCATATCGTTCTTGAAAGAGAATGTATTTTTAATTAGCAATTAATCGTTTGGACGCGCGTGCAGAATTCAAAATTTGACTGGAAATCACGGAATCGAATCGGAGCTTATTGTTAAAGCTGAATGCTATGTCAAAATATTTTTTGACGTCCGCAACATTTTTTTTCAGGGATTTTTTAAAAAATAAAATCTAACAATGGTAAACAACCATTTCAAAATTATTATAAAAGTAGACACTGCAAAAAAGGAACTGTTGTTTTTTACAGTTATAACGTAATATGTCGCACCAGCAAATACGAAGAATGCGTTTTCAGTCGAATTTCATATAAAAACTGTACTCGAACGATAATTACATAAGGATATCTAAAGTTAAATGAATACAACCGTAGGTGAAAAGTTATTCATATTGGCTCCTGAAAAGTGCAATTTTCACATCTTTTACATTACTGTACTTGAAACGATTACGTAATGAAATTTTACAGTTTATTGCCGTAAAATATAGCAATATTATACTGCAAAAACAACAGTATAATACTGGCAGTCGAGGTTCCAGTTTAAAACTGTAAAATGCAAGGTAATAAGCTGTAAAATTAGCAATTTTACAGTTTATTACAGTAAAATTAGAAATGTTTAGTTTATTACTATAAAATTACCTGCATTATACTGCAAAAACAACATTCATTTTTTACAGTGCAGTTATATATCTAACAACAAATATCATTTTAACTAGATTAGCTTCCTGCGGCATAGTGATGCATAATGTCCCCCGCCACCCAACTTTTACCTCATTCTGATGTGATATTATTTGATATAATTCAATTTTCATAGGATTTTAAGACATACTGCGTACGTGGCCCACTAATGCCCAAGAAGCTAGCTGCATGGCCCGGCGTTGCACGGGCGCTTCGCGCCTTTAAAGTAGTAAAGAATATTTCAAAAAAATACTCGCCGCCAAGGCGGCTCGCTAACAGGCGCTTCACGCTTTCACTTTTTTCCTAATCGATTTAAAAAAATCATTCGAATTATCGAGATGCTTCGCGCCTTCAAAATGGTGAGGAAAGTTACAACAAGTTCTGCTCGCTCAAATGAAAGAAGCTGACATAGATACTCAGTTTTTTATATCAGTAGATGGCTTTTCAACAAATGAATGTTTCAAAATATTACAAGTAGCTAGCGATGAAAATACTATGTAAGTGGCCCGTTTATGAGTTTCGTGTTTGATTTAGTTAAGCCTTCATTCAAAATTCTCATTATCATTGTTATTACTGTTTCATAGCAACCACGTTTTGCAACAATGGATTTCATATTTAATCATTTATTAGACTTAATTGATTTAAATTTGACTACTTATTTATTGATATCTTCGCCAATTAAAATCGTATAATTATATAAATTGAAACTAATGAAGCCTGAAAAAGTACCTATCTATCGGTACCTGGTTCGACTTTCAGTTCATAGGCGTTCAGGAGAAAGAAGCGTGACATAGATAGATAGAAAGAAAGTTAGTTAGAAAGAAAGATAGAAAGATACTCAGTTTTTAATATAAGTAGATTAAGGTCATTATTCACTGAAATTTGTTTTATTATTTCCATGTTCTTCAGCAATTTTTCTTTTTGGAAAGACCATAGATAGATAGAAGCTTTTTTCTTTTTTTTTTCAATGAGTGAATTAACTCTTAAGTATTTCTTGGAGGAGTAAAATATTCATATCAAAGGAGTGAAATGTTCGAAAACAGTAAAGAAAAATAATTACAATCGATTGAAAAATAACAAATAAATTAATAAATGAACGATGTTTCAAAAAAAGAAATGAGAGATTTCGAAATTCCACATCTCTTCATTGCAATTACAATTTTTATTACATTTAAATTCATTAATGGTTATAAATACCTGAATTTTACCACTTTTTTCTAATATTATAACATTTATAAATCTTGCGGGGGAAAGGAGGGAGGATATAAAAATAGGTTTTTTTGGGGGGGGGGATAAAAAGTACCCCCACCCCAGATGTATTTTTTTATAAAAAGAATTTCTCACGAGGCTCCTTTAAAATGTTTTTAAAGAGCCTTGAAGTCAAATATTTTACTGAGTAAAGAAATGTTACGTACTAATTCACTTCGAATGGACGGTAAAGCATCTGTTCAACTTTTTATGCCTATTAACTATTAAACTTTACATAATTTTGACAAAATAGTACAATAATGCACGGTACTACTTAGAAACATTATCATAATATTTAAAGCAAGAGGTTATTAAAAAAGGATAATAACTGTTTTCTATTAAAAGAAGAATTAATGAACTAATCGTGATATTAACCTTTGAATTCGAAATTCATGACTTTTATGTATTATTTTATGCTGACCGTCTACTGCAATATGTTACTCCCATAGCAAACCAAAGTATTGTCGCTCCCGCTTAATCGGGTAACGGATAAACGAATACCCCGCTTATACGAATAAAACATCACCGAACCGATGCCATAAACGCAATGTTAAATCTCCCCGCTTAAACGAATACCCCGCTTAATGAAATAATATTTCTTGGAACCGACAGTATTCGTTTAAGCGGGGCCGACAGTAATTTCATTCAAATATATGTATTGTGTGTGTGTTTCTTTAAAGAAAAATACTTTTGAAACTTTATCTTACGTTATGAAAAAGTAAAATAAAAATAGTAAAGGGAAAGCGAAATTATTTTTATTCCTTGGCAGGGGGTGGCTATACCTGCCCCCCCCCCCATCCGCCTATTGGCTTCCTATAAAAGTTTTACTTTACCTCTTCAGATAAATCTTCATCAGTACCGTAAAATGGGGTGAATCAGAACACTTTTCAGCTTTAATTTAAAAAAAACATAGTTAAAAGGTTTTTTTTAATTTGATTTTTTGGGTGAAAACTTCGATCTTGCTTTGCTTTTGATATTCCAAGCAAAGACAAAACATTTCGAACAGTTATTATTTATATATATAGGAATTTAGGGGTGTTTCAAATCACCCCGCTGATAGGGGTCAATCGGAACACATGTTAAAATTTTATTTATTTATTTATTTTTTTCAATTTTACCTGTAATAGGTCTCACAAGCATGAGTAATATTGATGGGGAGGAATAAAAACAGATAGTTATTGTCAAATAAAAATTTATTCTCTGTACCAGTAAACGTTTATGATTTGTCAAAATTTAAAATGATTTTGAACTTATGAAAAATTAAAATTAATTTTAAGAAATGCTTTTGAATTGAAATACAAAGCTGTAACATAAATTGAAGTCACTCATATCGTCCACAAATATGTACTTGTCCTTAAAACTAGCAGTTGTGGCTTGGCTTAAGTTTTTTCATAACATCTTTTGGGATGAACGCTGCCTTTTCTTTAGTTTCTTAAGATCTCTGGGTTTTGGGAGATTGTCCTGTAAGATTTTCCCACTTATTCATCACTGTCTGTGTGCTGGACTTTTGCTACATAAAGTCTGTATGACTTTCTCCCATGTATTTTAGGTAAAAAGAAGTCTCCTGGAGCAAAAATCTTTTTAAATCTCCAACTTCCTGTCCTTCTAAGATCTAGTTGCTCACGAGAAGAGGTAAACAGTAATAAATCCTTGTTGGGAATTCTTGTTGAAGAATTGGGATTAGAATCTTGATTTTTCAAAGTTTCCTTTAAATAAGTTTGAATTGGAACAACAGAACCAAGTGTTCCGATACACCCCAAAAAATTTTTTCCTACGGCATTTTTCAGAATTCTCCATTTTTATGACACAATTTTTAAAAAATGTAAATTCTAATGTGGTATTCTGTTGTTCAGTATACATGCATAATTGAAACATACCAGTCTTAGGTTTAAAATATAAGAAGGTTTGTTCTTACATACGAAGTTTGGCAGTCTCTGAAAACGTGAAGTTTTCTAATAGCATTCCTCGTGCAGTCCTCCTTATAAGCCAGTAGCGTTGCCAGATTGACAAAAGTAATTTTTTCCTACTTCCTATGATCTTACCTTTCTAAAAATAAAATAATGGCGAAAAATACCCAGTAATATATTTATGAAGAATTTCTTTGTACGGTCGGGAAGTTTTGTTCCGATTGACCCCGCTGTTCCTATACACCCCATTTTACGGTACATTCCTATGCAGTTCAAGCACCCCATTTTCCATACTGCACTGCAAAAAGGGAACTGAGTTGCTTTTACAGTATAATACTGGCAGCCGAGGTTCCAATTTAAAACTGTAAAATGCACAGTAATAAACCGTAAAACTAGCAATCTTACAGTTTCTTGCTGTTACAATAGCAATTTTACAGTTTATTGCCGTAAAATTTAGCTGTATTATACAGAAAGAACAACAACATAATACTGGCAGCAGAGGTTCCAGCTTAAAACTATAAAATGCACAGCAATAAGTTGTAAAATTAGCTTTTTTACAGTTTATTACAGTGAAATTAGCCATTTTACGGTTTAGTACTGTAAAATTGACAATTTTTACAGTTCATTATTATAAAATTAGCTGCATTAGACTGTAAAAACAACATTCATTTTTTGCAGTATGCAATGGTAACTCTTAACTTAGTAAATGTCACATCCGGTGTTGGAACAGAATAGAATAGTCCGATGAAGAGCTTTATCATCGCAATAACAGAATAGTGACATGAGATTATCAATTTTAGAAACGTTGCACCTGCTTCTTAGGTGTGCTTTGTAAGATAAAAGTTAAAGTATGGCACCTTTCAAGTGATGCTAAACGGAATATTTTTTTAAATACCGAATCACTCTATCCTGTAATAAGTAACAAGTATAAAAAATGGTTATAAAATAGGAAAGTTTAAAACACAATAGCAGGCCCGTCGTTTAGGGGGGGCAGGGGGGTCAATTGCCCCCTCCCTGGCTTTGAGAAATCACTGTATTTACATATAAGTGGGCGTGGTTTTTTATGTTTTCCGATGAAATTGCATTGTGTTTGGACCCTTTGCCCCCGCTCCCTTGGAAAAACTTGAAACGACGTCCCTGCACAACGGGCTCTTTAAAAGCATTTCAAAAAGCCTCATGATAATCCACCCCTGGGGCGACGTCATTTCAGGACGGGCCGTGGTGGCCCGATCGGTAAGGCATCGGACTCGTGTCCGGAGGGACCGGGGTTCGATCCCAGCCGATCAAAGATCCACCGCCTTGATTAATGGTGGCTGGGAGGCGTTAAAAATGTCGTGGTCACAAAGTCCTCCAAGTGAAACGATACCTCTGGGGATGCCAGAACCTAGGGTTTGCTCGACCCTAGGTTCTGGTTCAAAATTAAGAACAGAGCGCCCTTCAGGACCCTATCCCGGTTAAACCACGAAGCTGTGGTAGGTACGGGGACCCTGGAGGTGTGAAATATCATTTCAAGACAGCCCCTGGACGAAGTTCTTTCTTGGAGTGGCTAAAACGAAAATTTAGGTTTAAATTGAAATGAAAGTTCTTTCTTGAAATCAATACGCTCTTCCTTTCCTTCTAGCAAGGAAATGAAACATATAAAATAACTTTTTACTTCCTCCGTACAATCATTCTCAACCATGCGTTTCATTGAAAACAAATACGGACATCGGTCAGCTTGCGGTCTAGTTTTAGAGCAGAAGTGGCAAGGATCTAACTAAACATTTAGAAATAATAAGCTCAAAGGACGTTAAACTTGTCGCATTAGTAACAGAGATTGTTGGCCTATTTTAGGTATCAACGTTATGTAAAAAAATTATTGTTTTCAGTGTGGAATATGTAGTAACCGAGCTGGAGTCTGAAAACATTTTGTAGAATAGAGCAAATCAAACTGGTAGGAAATTTAAAATAAGCAACTCTGATGGTCTCTCGCTGGTGTGCTAATTTTACATTAGCTACCAGTTTATTGGTCCTATTAGCTTCTATAAGATTTTTTTGCCTCCAACTCAGTAACTATTCCAGACTCATGAGTTCCAATAAGTACAAAATTGCAGTTTCTGGATAGTATCACTGAGCTGGCGATACAGGAATTTTATACGTACAGGAATTTAGTCTATTGACAAAAAAAAAATCTTATCTCGTAACTTTTTTTTGGCAAAAATCTTGTATGTAATTCAATTCAAGCCATGGTATATAAAGTATTTGCTTCTTTCCTTTAAATCTTTTGTGCTTGCTAGCTTTCCTCTAAGATCTTGCATTTTTGTCACTAGCGCATAAAAAAAATTCCTAAAGTCCACTGTAGAATGGACTTTACGGTGAATGCAGTGCACCAGCAGTGAAATAAAAATGCAGGGGGAATTTCACAACAAGAATTTAATCTCCTGACTAAAAAAGAAGCTTTCTTTTTTTTTTTTTTTTGGTGAAAGTTTTGTATGAAACTAAATTCAAGCCGTGGAATATATTTTTTTTTCCTTTCAGATCATCTGCGTTAACTACTTTCTTCTAGGATTATGCGTATTTGGAGTGTGGTTCATGATCGCATAACAAAATTCCCTTTCACTATAGAAAAGACTTTACGACAAATGTAGTGCACCTGCAGTGAAATAAAAATGCAGGAATATTTAACTACGAAAAGTAAATCTCTTGAGAAAAAAAGAAATACAGCCGTTTATTGGCTAAAATTTTGCATGCAACTCAATTTAAGCCATGGAATAGAATTTCTTTCTAGATCTTCTGTGCTAGCTATCTTTTTTCTAGGATCATGTATATTATGTCTTCTTGTTGACCATTTTATAAAAATAATTCCTTTTCACTGTAGAATGGACTTAACGGCGAAAGAAGTGCACCTGCAGTGAAATGAAAGTGCGGGAATATTTAAATCGTTTATTTCGAAAAGGTAACATCTCTATTTTGATCTCCTCTGTCTCTTTAGAAAATTAAACAGCGCACGATTATATTTTTGAATGTCATAATCAATGAAAAAATGCCTTTAGTTAAGTACACAATTACTGCAATAATTTACCAAATAACCATTGATTATGACATTCAAAAATATAACTGTGCGCTGTTTAATTTTCTAAAGAGACAGAGGAGATCAAAATAGAGATGTTACCTTTTCGAAATAAACGATTCATTTAATAACAGGACTTTAAGCAGTAAGTGACGGCTATGAGAGAACTGCACATAATACAGCGCCAGCTCTGCTGTACAATACAGAGACTGCAGTTTCAATCTTATTAGAACTCATCAGTCTGTAGTGCTCACCCATGATATATATAGAAACAATTTTTTTTTTTTTTTTGAATTTCCAAGCTTGTTAGAGCAATTTCATTTCAGATTAGAGTTATCATAAATTTGACATTTTGATAACTTATTCATTAATGACTGAAAAAAGATTTTTTTTAAAATTTTGCTGAAAAAATCGTACTAAAAGGAAGGGCTTCAGCCCCCACTTGCCCCCTTTTATGATCGCCTATGAAATACATCTGAATCAATTAATTTTGACTAGTTTCGGCGTGAAGTCTATTTGCACGCCTGAACGGCGATGTCCCGGTTCAGGCTTTCCTGGTTGATGAGACTGCAGAGGAAATTGTGAAGAGATCATTCTGACTCAGAAGTTTTTTCAGAAGCATTTTCTAAAATGGTCTAAATGGAATTAGTGCGCTCTTCAAGACGCGTAAATCCGAAGAAAATCGAAAATTCTAAGAGTCCAATACTTTTTTCTACATATTAGATACAGAAGAAAGTAAAAGTTAAAACTTAGCAAGTGGCAGTTTAATCACAGCCTATCCAACAGTCTGCACATTATTTTCTTCACGAAATCGAGACTTCCACTACCCCTTGTTATATCTGTGACACACCAAATGTTTACGGAATTAAAAATGTGATATCCTAAAAACGTAATGAAAAAATGTTATCATAAATGAAATTCCTGCACGCACTTTTTTCATTGCAAAAATATCTGCGGTTTATCTCAAGATAATCTCTGGTTCCCCTCTTAAACTTCACAAAGTTAGTTTCTCTTTTTTTTATGTCGCCAATTGATAGCAAATTGTTTATACCCGTTCGTATTGCGTCAATTCTGTTATGAAATGTTATTTGTTAACTGGATCTAAGGAAATATTAGTCCAAAATTTTTTTTCTGTTTTGTTTTTCTTTCTTTCTTTTTTGTTTTTGTTTTTTTTTATTTTTAAATATTTTAGCTATTTTTTTATAATAAAAGAAACGAAAAGGAAAAGGCTCTCCCTGCGCTTTTCAAAAATAAGCCCGTCATTTCGATTTTTTCTAGGGAGGGAGGGGGGCAAAGGGAGTAAATTCAATGCAAACTGTACCAAAACAGCAAAAACCACGCCTACTTACAGGTAAACACTACTTCTCCAAAGAGGGGGGGGGGGTGCAATTGGCCCCCTCCCCTGATCGCCCAATGACGGGCCTGTACAAAACACTATTTAGTTCCACCAATTTATCAAACTTCAAAAGTGCTTCAAATTGTTTCATTTGTAAACTTAATTATGCTTTGTATTTATTCTTGCGGATGAATCTTTTAGAAGTTAATTGTTTTTATTTCACGAGCATTAGTTTTATTTTCTTCAACAAATTAAATTAAAGGGCCACGTGGGCCTAGAGGTAGAGTATCCACCTCGTATGCAAGTGGTCGCGGGTTCGAGTCCCGTCTTGCCCATGGATGTTATTTCATCCTCTCTGTGCCGTAAATCTGTCCTGTGTTTGTCAGGAGGCAAGGCGCATAGTACGCAGTCCTCATGTACGTCGAAGCTCATGGCTTCTGTATTTAAAAAAAAAATAGTACAGTCCGTCCACAGTTGCTTTGGAATTGGCAAACTGAATGAAGGGACGTTTGCGTATTAATTAATTAAAGGATGACTCATATCTGCAAAACTTGGGGTCCCTAGAAACTAATAGATGCATCCATTTCCGCCAGTAAGCCGGATTGTCAACCTTTCCATCTCATTCGTGCTCAGACAGTATTATTGTTCCGAAAATTTTCTATTTTACTCACTCCCGAATGTGTCGACTAGTTTTTCCGACATGGCACACCCGTATATACATGTGAACTTACGAACGTATGGACAACTAACGTCCATTCTGATCATTACGGTTTTTTTTTATGACAAACTAGCTGTATACCCGGCATTGCCCGGGTGCGTATTAATACAACATAGCATTCAGAAAAGAAAAAAAAAAATTGGAAGAATTCTATTTTTATTTGGGTATATAAAAAAAAATAGGTTTGGGTATATAAATATAAACGGTTGCACAAAAAGTTCTAGGTACAAACTCCCAAAAGAACTTAATTATCACGAAAAGTTCACAGAAAAATAGCACCAGCTATAAAAGCGAAACATGTATAAGGCTTTTTTTCCATGTTTTTGCATAACTCCTCTGATAGGAGGATAAGAAAAAAAAATTCTGTATCATACATATTTTGTGCCAAATGAGAACATGAATTATAATTGTTTTTGACTTATTTTATGCTAAAATGAAATAGGTAAGCCTTGAAATGAAAATTCATTGTTTTAATTTTAATCTTTGTTGGAAAATGCTAATATTTAAATACCATAAATTTTATCAATTTGTAACCTAAAGGCTCATGTCGATTTAAAAAATAGGCCTAATAATAGGCTAGATTCCTGTAAAAGAGTCATTTTTTGACAAAAAACTTGAATTTGAGCTTTTTGGATTTTTTAAAATTTCAAGACCCCGCCTATGAGAATTCTAGGGCATCAAGGAACCTTCGTGTCAAGTTTGATGAAAATCTGACGCAAACTGTGGATTTGTATAGAGAACAAGTATACAAACAAGCATACACTCATTTTTATTGATATAGATTTTGTTGTGACTTCTGTGTGTGTGTATTATTACCAATCCGCCTTTAGGCAGGGATTCAAGTGAAACAGGCCATCGCAAATTACAATCGCTACTGGAAATGAATTAAATTAGAACGTTTCTTGATAAAAACATCGTGACGTCAGTGTGACGTTTGCCTATGAAAAACGAGCTAGATAAAACGTCACAGCCTACTTGGCGAATAAGAGGAGATCGCTGAGTGCTTGTGAGCTTTTATTGGCTCCACCCGTAGTGACGTCATGCCAAGTTAAGTTGATGATAATGTAATTCACTTCCAGTAGCGATTGCAATTCGAAGCGATCGCAGTGCTGTTTCACTTGAATCCCTGCCTTTCTTGACGAAATCTTTAAATTTGGACACAGCGAAAATTTATGTAAGAAACGCCAAATTTAGCAAGATTACAGCAAATTAGGCACTTAAAAACACATAAATGGTAACAGTATGATGACAGTATGTACATATCACGATACATGGATCAAAAACGGTATTCCATTTTAGGAATATAAATTCTGTACGAACCCTAGTTGTGGTAAAGAACTATCTCCAGGCCCGTCATTTGGGTGATCGGGGTTGGGGGGGGGGGGGGCATGAACTCCCCATGACTTTGGGAAAGAGGGCCGTGGTGGCCCGATCGGTGGCCCGACGTCGGACTGGTGACCGGAGGGTTCCGGGTTCGATTGCAGCCGATCGAAGATCCTCCGTCTTTATCAATAGTGGCTGGGAGGGGGGCGTTAAATAAGGGTCGTGGCAGCAAAGTTCTGCAAAGGAATCGATACCTCTGGTGCCAGGTGTTTTCTCGGCTTTTGGTCTCGATCAAAAAAACAGAGCGCTCTTCAAGGCCCCGTCCCGGTTGATCCACGAGTTGTTGGTACAGGGACTCTGGAATGTGAAGCAAGGGCGCTTCCAGAAATGTTCCAAGGAAGGGACGATTTTTTTTTCCTACTTGTTCCCTTTTTTTACCACAGATCCTGGTTAACACATGTTTCTTACAAATGTTTCGGTCTAAAAAAATCCTGATCAGAGCCCCGAATTCCGACAACTTCTCATAGTATCATCGAAGATAATTTAAAATTGCTTTTTTGAACTTCAAAGTGGAAAAACTGCTGGAGAAGAGTCCCTTGCATCCGCTCCTAGTGTGAAGTGAAGTGACTTTGGGAAAGTAATACATTTACATATAAGTGGGCTTGGGTTTTGCTGTTTTTCGGTTTCTTTTACACTGAGTGTACATGTATATATGAGGCTATATACCCTTTGCCCCCCCCCCCTCCAGTTCCAACCTCAATTTCTAGAAGCGCCTCTCATTAAGGAGGCTAAAGTCGTCTTTGCAATTATTCTGGATCTTTACTTCATTTTTCAGTTCAGTCCCCGTCAGGAGCACCCCGAAGGGCAGTCTCGGGAGGTCACCTGGACCTCCCAAAATTTTTCTTCATTCGGCAAATTCAGACAGGCGGTTCGAAAGAATTCATGGATGGATCTACAAACCTTGGTGGGGGAGGCGCACCTAAGTCTATTTATTTGCTACTGTCCCCGTTGTTATTTATCAAAGTTCAAATATTTTTCAATCATCTGAAGAAGAAACAATTGAAAATGCTCGTTTTTATATTTTTAGTGATACCTATTGTCTTTACTCATAAAGTAACGGTTTAAGGTATGTGTGTGTGCTCGTATGTTAGCATTCGACAAGTTTCAGAATTTATTCGGCAAATTGAGAAATTTTCCCCTCCCAGAAATTTAAGCTCTAGGCGCCTCTGTTCCCCGTCTTATTTAATCTTCACCGAAATCTGAGACGACCTAGCACGCAGCTAAGTACGTTTCGAAATAGAACAAAAGAATATGATTTGTCAATGAATTATCGAAACCATCGATAAAATTTTTCGATTTGAATTAAAAAGTCTATGCACGGGTAGAACATCTGACTGGAGCAACTTACAAAATATTTCTCTTTTCAGTGTAATCTTATCTTTGCTAATCATACGCACCAGATAAACGAATTTGATTTGGTTCCGTTTAAGGATTGAGCAATATTTCTCGTCGTTGTTTTATGCATGGTTTAGTTTTAATAACCTTGCTATATTTAGCTCAAGATATCTATGAAACTACGACTCCACAATGAATGAAAGCTTTCAAATTGAAAAATGAGGGGGGGGGGAGAGTATCCACAGATGCGGAGCAAACTCCAAGATAAAACTCTAGTTGCGCTACTGAATGAGCTTCTTCAATACAAAGTAGTTTAACATTTAATCGTGCGACCTTCCTCGAATTTGCGCATGTGTCAGGTCTCTTCTGATTTTCTTAAAATACGGGGGGTTGGGATGCAAAGCAACATTCTACAAGGAAGTAACGAGTGAACAAAAACAGAAAGCATCGGAAATTGCCCCTCCATAAGTTATCACCCCTTTTCAAATGGAACCTTTCGCGTCTGCTAGGTGCGGAGTTCGAAAACGAACAGTAAGACCACATCCAAAATTAACTTCTTGTCAGTGAAAAGGCGTTCCTTGTATCGCCGAAACACGTGTATTCAAAAAAATCTGCTAGTTTTGTGCAATTAAACGTTGTAATTTTTGACTTCACTTTTCTGCATAGAGATAGCTATTTATTTCTTAGTGGTCTCTAGTTGGCGAAAGAATAGGTCAACCGATTTCGGGTACGCTAAATCCGAACACCTTTGTCGTAATAGGAGGGGGAGGGGAGTGACGTCGTGACGGCATAATGTTTCGCCGATCAGCTTTTGTGGACACTAGAAACATAGTTTTTTTTTTAATTAATTCAATTTTGTTTAATTTTTTACTTTTGTTTAGGAAAAGCTTTATACAGTTTTTCGATTGTGTTGTGTTAAAAATAAAGTAGAAAGTTTTTAAGGATATCAAATAGAAATTTAATAAAATTGAGTATGAGGATAAAAATTCTATCAACACTGAACAAAAATGACTTCATACTTGTAACCAGGGCTGCGGAGTCGGAGGAAAAATTGTCGACTCCGACTCCGACTCCGGGATTTTAAACCTTTCGACTCCGACTCCGACTCCGACTCCCGACTCCTGCTTTTTTTTTTGTTATTTTTTTCCCCAAATATGAAGAGGGAAAAATCCTAAACAAAGGTTGAAATATTAAGTCCATTTTTAAAAGTTTCATTTTTATTCTTGGTCGTAGCCAGGACTCACTTTAGGGGGGGGGGATAGCAAGCTGGGGTATCCCAGTCGGAGGTCATGAGAGGTCACTGTGACCTCTCAAAAAGTTCAATTTTCTCAAGAATTCTCGCAGGTAATTTCACCACATTTACCTCAATTCTCGGAGGTCAATGTGACCTCCCAAAAAGTTCATTTTCTCCAGAGCAAAAGACAAGTGCCGCTCTTGTCATTTGACTCCGTACAAAACTAATCCTTTTCTTGTTAAATGGCCAGACTTTATTTTAACACATTGCATTTTTGCTGCAAAGACCCGCCATTTGAAGCCCTTTTTAATGACCCTAGATGCTTAGGATTTGGATATTGGACCCTGAAAATTTGTATCTGTTAGTTTCAAAGACATGTTTTCACCTCCATAAAATTTCATCCAAATCGGAGGTGGTCGGAGTCGGAGTCGGAGTCGACATGTTTTTCAGCGACTCCGACTCCGACTCCTTTGGTCCAAAATCAGTCCGACTCCGACTCTTCGACTCCGACTCCGACTCCGACTCCGCAGCCCTGCTTGTAACCATCATACTACCTTTATAACAATAAACTATTATACTTTTTTGCCGAAGAAAAATGTTTGAAAAGCTTTTTCTCTTCGAAAATGGGTTCCTCATAGCCACAAAGTCTGTTCTCAGGTTGTCATTCAGCTCAACCACCTGACGACGGTGAACTCCTCAAATAGCATTACCCAACTATACCCTGTGTAACGAGAGCTGGCGGCTCAAAATAAAATTAATCTCCCACTCTCCGCACTTTCCCCCTGATGGTTGTGATAGTTAACAGCGCTATGGACTTTTTCCTCACTTAGCTTTTGCAACAACGGCTAAATGCAAACGGTTAAATCGCATTGTGCGTAAACTATTATTCTATTGAAAAATCAACGCAAATAAAGCACAACTTTTTCTTAGAAATTTTTTGCTTTGTTAGTGTATGACTAGATTTGTTAGAAAACGTTGAGAAATAAATGAGACATGAGGATATAAATTAAAGCGTAAGCCTAATTCGATGGACATAAAATAAATGAAATGGCGCAACAGCAGTGCATTAAAACAGTGGAGCTGTTTTCTTTCGTACGGTTTCTATAGAGACATCACAATCTCCATATATTATTTCTCTAAGCCGAATCCTATACCCGGTCGAAACTCGCTCATTTCTTTATCGAATTGCATGAAAATTTATGATTTTGAAGCTTATCCCGCGGGCTATTGACGAAAATTAGACCCACCCTCTAAAAAGTGTCGGTTCGTTTTTTATTTGAACTTCAATTTTTGGGCACAAAATTGACTCTATCTAGCGAAATAATTGTCGTATCGTCTCCATTTTGATTTCATTCGAAAGATTAAAAAAAATGCGTTCTTTAGAACGTTTCTCCGCTAGCGCCGCGTAACGAGAATCTCAAAAATCCACGTTTAAGCGACTTATAAGCGATTGAAGTTTGAAAAAGTTAAATTTTTTGCTCAACAGTTATAATCGTTACCATTGTTGTTCAAATCAATTTTAAATGCGACATTTCAAGCCAAGGCTTATCTCGGTAAAAATTAATTGTAACTTTTATTGCTTCAACATACTATGGTAGTTTTGCGATAACGTTAGTATTTAGTTTAGTAGTGGCCTTGGGTATTTGATTTTAATATAGGGTATCACTTTTGTAGTAGTTGTAAAAGTGAACGTGTCTTTGATCTCTTTGAAAAGTTGTCAGAACGACGGCAGTTGATGGCGATGTTGTGCAAACGTACAAGATTTTACAATGCCAAGGAACAGGGTACCAACAGGCAGACTAATAGGAAGGCCACCAGTCAGAGGGCATTCTGCAACACAGGAACAAGTCACAGAGCGAAGAAGAGAGATTCGTCGTCAAGAGCGAATACAGGTTCAGCGTGAGCGAAAGACACCAAATCTAACACATCCGATCGAGGACTGAAATCTTTGAACCTGAATAACTCAATTTTAAGTTTTTTTTTTTTTTTTTTGCGGAATTCCGCACGGGTCACCTAGTATTTCTAAACTTGATACGTCGATTTTAAAATAACCCAGTATAATAATATATTGCTCATGGTTTCACCATATTTTTTGATACACTTTTATTAGTTCTACATGTGGGTTTGTTTGTTTGTTTGTATGTATGTATGTACGTAACTCTGAATAAAAGATAAAATTCACGTTCTTTACAAGCATAAAATTAATATATTTAATACTATTGTAAATACTAAAGGCTAAACTATATTACATGTTGATGTATCATAAGTGCATGTAAACTTAGCGGACATTTAATAGTTTTGAAAATCAGAGGAAAATCAGTTAGAATATCATGAATTATAGTTTAACCTTTAGTATTAATGAGAGAGAGATAGTTCTTTTTAGTTTGATTAACCCTAAAAGTGTATTTTTTAGTTTTTTTTAACTATGATTTAATTATTTAACATTAATGTTTCTATTTCCAATATCATTTCAGATGACAGCCAGAGGCACCGGTTCCCGAGAGAAGCCGCCGCCAACTCGGATCCCACGACCATCTTCAGGGATCTCCTGCGAGAGGCGCGGTCGGAGTCCGGGGACGTGGACCTGAACGCCATGCTGACGGAGAGCGTCGTGGACCCGACGACGCTGTCGTCCTTCAACATCTCCAGCGACGGGTTCATCACCAAAGTCTTCGGCATGTTCACGGAGCTGCAACTCTACGGATTGAAGGACTTTCGAGTCAAAAGAGTCTCGATGAGTCTCGCTCAGATGAATCTCTCGGCTGAGATGTACCTCCCGGTCCTGAGCATCGTCGGACATTATTACCTGGACGGGACGGTGACTTTCTTCCCGATATCCGGGGAAGGTCCGTTCTGGATGAACATGACTTCGATTGTCCTCACCGGGCACTCGGTCATCGAGACGACGCCAGCGGGAAAGTTGGCAATGGGAGACATCCAGTTGAATAGCGAAGTTGAAGATATAAGTCTGCATTTTGAGAACCTTATGGGAGGAGGAGCCTGGGGTTCCATATCGAATAGTCTGCTGAATCAGCTGAGCGAGATGATATTGGGAGAGTTGAAGCCTACTCTTCTCAGCGAGCTTAGTTCGTACTTGAAACACCAGTTTGATGATGTTCTGTTCGAGCAGCTACCTGATGGCTTCATGGGTCCTGGATCAACAAATCTGGTTGATAACATCTTAGAGAGAACTTCGATCTTCATGGTGGAAAGAAAGATGGAGCCGATGGTGTTGCCCAACCTGAAAGAAGTTTACGAGAGGCAAATACTCTTCATGACAACAAGGGGAGAAATCGGTCTGTACAATGGAACTTTGCACGGACTGTCGACCATCAGCAGGCGTGGTGATGTCGTGACTGTATTCGAAAACAATTCCTTCGAGCTGGAAGCAGATTTTGGATTCGACAACTTAACTGGGAACTATTCGTGGTTCGCTGATGTCATGGGTGCAAGAACTAGAGGGACCATGGATATTCAAGTGAAAGACGTCGAAGGATTCGTTAGACTGAAGCAACAACTGAAGTCCGGAAGCCGTCTTGAGTTGGACACTCTTTATGTTAAAGACATTAGGCATGTGTGGCTGGATCTTCAGGGCTTAGGAACGTGGGACTACTTAATGGAATCTGTTGTGAACCTGGTTACGAATGGGTTGAAGCTTCAGCTCGCTGATGCAATAACACAACCTGTGAAGCAGAGCATCCAAGAACAGTTGGACGCCTTAAACATTGGTATTCCGTAAAGTTTAAGAAAGGGAAATATATTTATTTATTTTCTAGTAGCACACTCAAATTGTATTTTATGGACGAATTTATTCGTTGCTTTTTCATATTTTAAACCTATAAAAAGTTATTTGCGAATGAGAAGAATTAAAGGATTATTTATTTATATTGTTTTTATTAATTTTTATAGAAAGGCATATCATGTATCTATTCTGTTTTTTAAAAATGCAAGTGAGTCACATGACAAGAAAAACCTTGTCTTGAATAACTAAGAAACTAGTAATTACAATACAATATGATGAACCACAGTCTGAACACAGTTGGAATCACCAATTTCTAAAATAAAGAATACAGATTTATGATATTGAAAATTAAAAGATCGTTGTAGCTGAGAAACGTTACGTGAACACAAATTGTCATTAAAAAAATGTCTCCGACGAACTATCTCCTTTGTTGAAGTCGGTTAAAAAATATAAGCTTACATAAAGAACTTAAGGAAAGCATCTATACAGGTATATAAATACGCATAAACATATTAAGGGGACAGCAAAATAATGTCGTTTTTTAATTATTTGTTAAAAGTTTTTGTCTTTTAAATCAACGGTGTAAATATCCTCGTTATCAAGAGCCTTTCGCCATCTAGCAGTACATTTTATATCCCGGATAGATTTTTAAAAAATGGAGCAAATTATCTTGAAATGGCATTTTAGATACAAGCCAAATTTTTTATGCGAAATAGAAAGTGTTTAACGATCCGAAGAAATTGAAATCCGACTACTTCATCCATAACACTGACCTGACACTGCACCATCTGCCCCAGCAGCACAGTAGTATCGACCAATGTTGGTTAAAGTTGGGTCGGCCGGTATTAAACGGTAAACTTTTTGCGGTATTGGGTAATATTCGTCATTAGTTATTGGCCGATACTGACAGAATAAAATTGACCAATGTCGGCTACCCACCTTCTTGCAATCGTGGCCCATACTGGGAGCCAGAATTGGCCAATGTTGGGTAAAGTTGGGTCGGCCGACATCGAACTTTTAAATTTTTTACGATATTGGGCGATAGTAGTGCTCAACACTGTCCAATGCCGGCGAGCGGTGTTGACCATTATTGAATTGTGTTGGGTCGCCCAGTATCAAACAGTTTGACTTTTCTGCAGTACTGGAAGATACTCCAGCCCAGCACTAGCCAATGATATCGTGCAGTGTTGGCGAATACTAGAACCCGTTTTTAGATTATCTTATAGAATGAGCTTTTGGCTATTTTTTTTTCTTTCGAAGATCATTTGTAGACAAGAGCAAGACATTTCTAAATATTTTTAGAACTCATGGCAGTTCAATACTTCAACAGTTATGTTCCACGATTTTCAAGGATATATCATGATTTTGACAAATAGAATGATTAATGATATTTTAAAAGTGATGACTAACTATTACTGATAATATCGTGCGTGGGGTTACAAGTGAAACACACGAAGTCAAAATTATTAATTTTCAGATTTTTAGTTTATCTTACACACAAAAATGAGCTGTTTCTACTCGTGAAACCCACCAAGTCATATCTTTATTATGTAATGCTATACTTTGGAATCAGCAAACCGTCGTTTGTTTTCATCATGGTGATGCAATGCTATATTAGTGAAACACACTAATTCGTATAATTAATGATAATTATTAATGCCCTACCATTATCATGCTGGGGATAATAATATAAAATAAGCATGGCAGAGTCAAGAATGGTTCGTAATAACCAAAAAATACCATTACTATAATTTAATTTGATTTAATTATGTCAATTCCAAAGAAGTTAAAATAAAAATTTTTTGATGAGCGTTTTCTCAAAATCATGTTTTTTGACTTAGTGTGTTTCACTTGTAACCCCACGATAATCCTTGACAATTCCCCTGACATGGACATTTTTGGATATTGTTGAGAAGTCCACGACATGTTAAAGACGTCTGTATGTGTAGTAGACATACTGGAGGTCTTGGAGATATTTGTGATTGTCTGGGCTTCGGCCTAAAAACACATGGTTTAAAGCTATGACTGGAGACGGCTAGAGTAAAGCGGATAGTGTATGCTCCCTACCGGCGTAAATTATTGGTTGGACTCCCCCAACAAGTACTCATTCGTTTACGAAAAAGAGAGGATCAACTGCCCCTCTCCCCGGGTCTTTGTGAAATTAATGTGTTTACATACAAGTGGTTTTCAATGTTTTGAGGTTATAATTAACATTGAATACATCCCCCCCCCCCGGAAAAATTCGGAAGTATGTGTCTGCATCTGAATAGACGGATCGTACGAGAGAACGGACCTCTCGCTTCCAAAAGGAAAGGGGTTTTCAGAGTTGAAAATTAGTGACGGATTGAAAAATGCTTTTCTACAAGGTGTGTTGACCATATAGGGCAGTAGTAGCTGACGTCATCCTGGTAGATAAGCAAACACGATGTGCTGATGACAACTAAACATACTCGAAGCGTCGTCTGCTTTTTTACCGATGATTCGCTCTGTAATCTTTTTTCTTGTAAATATGAGTGTTATTTTGACCAGTTCTCTTTTGAATTAGGCTTGTTTTGTTTGTATTTCATACTGATTTTTCATTTTCAACGCATCAATCATTTTAAAAAAGTATTATTTACTAAATTCTCCGTGTTTTTAACCACTGAGTAGGATATAACAGTAACTTGCTTTGATTGGATTTGATTGTTCTTAATGCATTAAATATTCATAAACTGGATCTATCAATCCTTCTTTTTCTCTTTTTTTTTGTATTTGTACGGCAAGTTAGACTCGCATCAGTTTAAAATTCATTTTTACTTAATAAATACGGATCCTAATTGTTAATGATCTTGATTTTATCAATGTATCTTCCTTTTGCTTCGTTATGAAGGCTTTCACAAGACCCTGAATACATTTTACACTTTAAAAAAGGCTAAAAAAACAACTGCGCACTCGCAATACCATGCTACACATACGGTAAACATGGAGTTGTTGTCCACCAGGAACGGTTGCTAGGCTCCGTTGCTATGCCAAAAGCACGTGGCTGCTACTGCCCTATTCAACATCATTTGATGTCATTTAATCAGCAATAGGGCAGTAGCAGCCACGTGCTTTTTGCATAGCAACGGAACCTAGCAACCGTTCCTGGAGGACAAGCAATAACTATCCATGTTTACCGTATGTGTAGTATGCGGTATTGCGAGTGCACAGTTGTTTTTTTTAGCCCTTTTTAAAGTGTAAAATGTATTCCGAGTGTTGTGAAAGCCTTCATAACGAAGCAAAAGGAAGATACATTGATAACATCAAGATCATTAACAATTAGGATATTTATTTATTAAGCAAAAATGAATTTCAAACTGATGCGCGTCTAACTTGCCGTACAAATACAAAAAAATAAAAAGAAGGATCGATAGATCCACAGTTTATGAACATAGTGCATTAAGAATAATCAAATCCTATCAAAACAAGCATATTAGCAGAGAGTGTGTTGTTATTCTACTCGGTGGTTAAAAACACGGAGAGTTTAGTAAATAATTTTTTTAATGATTGATGCGTTGGAAATGAAAAATCAGTATGAAATACAAACAAAACAAGCCTATTTGGAAAAAGAACGGGCCGAAACAACAGTCAAATTTACAAGAAAAAAGATTACAGAGCAAATCATCAAGCAGACGACGTTTCGAGTATGCAGCTGTCATCAGCACGCGGAGTTTGTTTGTCTATCGGGATGACGTCATCTGTTACTGCCCTCTTTGGTGGGAAAAACCAGCTTCTGATGTAAAATATGTATTTAAAAATTTACTTTTCCAAAGCTTGTGCTCTACAAACTTTGTAACCAGTATCCCCCCCCCCTTTTCATTTCAGAGAAGAGGAGAGACGTAGTTTAATTATCTCTGAGGATTTTTCTCTCAGCATCACTAATATGAAATGAAATGAAGCGAATTTGTTTTCATTCAAAGTATTCAAACAAATTGTAAATTTTAAAATTTGTCAATGTCATTACATACAAGCACAAAGTGAAGTCTCTCGAAAAAAAAAAGAAAAATATTATGTATTGACCGCAATTCATCTTGGGATTTTTCCGGCTTTGTTACTTGGCTTGTTTTTAACAACCATATTAAATTTTCAAGATTATAAGGATCGATCAAATTGCCAATAGAATTTTTTTCCGTTTGTTTTCTAAGCCGTGCTTTCTGATGAAGTATATCTTTTAGAGTATAAAGAAAAATGTGGGTTTGATATTTGAGTTGATAAGTGACGATTGTATGAAGATAAGCTGCAGTTTATTTACTCATCTGACGAAATATGAAAATATCATGGCCTACTATTCGCAAAATAGTTTCAAAAACATGCTTGGGTGCTGGCTACATGGGATACTTTGGCTGCATAGTATATTGCACCTTAGAATATGTAGGCGATTTTGTTATTTGCCAAGGACCATCAATGGAACCCACAATAAACTCTAACGATATCATACTAACTGAGCATGTGTCCATAATTTTGAATAAAATTGATCGTGGAGACATCATTGTATCCAGATCCCCTTCTAACCCTAAGCTGTATATTTGCAAGCGAGTCAGAGCAATTTCCGGAGATAAAGTTCGAAAAGGATTCAGTACTCATGTTGTTCCGAAAGGACATGTGTGGTTGGAAGGAGACAATAAAGACAATTCTACTGATTCTCGTAATTATGGACCTGTACCTATAGGTTTACTTCGAAGTAGAGCTGTGTGTAGGGTTTTTCCTTTTGAAAAAGCAAAAGTATTTTCTAATACACCCAAGACATAATGTATATAATAGCAATATGTTGTACTGTACACCCAATGCACGAGGGTTTTAACTGCATGAGAAAATGGTAGTTAATTCAGAATTAGGTATGTTTTGCTTTTTACTATCACATATCTTTCTTTAACAGTATTATTTTTCAAGTTATCCCAGAGATTTCCATCAATAAGTAGTTCTGAAATAAAAGTGGGTACCCCATATGATTTGCAGATTATCATAACATGGAACATGCCAAATAGGCCGAAAAATGTCCAATTGATAAAATACTTGCTGCCATTTTTGCTCCACATCATTTAATTTTACAATTAATAGTACTTTTCATATTAATTAATGATTTGTAGTATTTTGTTTTATTTGCTAAAAAATCTATATTTTACTGGTTTAATTTATTTGGTAGATATTTTTGTCATTTTAATCTAACGTTTACTCAAGTATTGCTAAAAAATAAACGTTACATTTTAAGTTTCAACAATATCGATTTGGACAACATTTGAAAATCTGATAAATCCTTAGTTTCAACTGTTTAGTGCAAACGTTTTAAAATATACCAAGTTTGTATGGTATGATAATTTCCCCCATAAAACTTTACTTTTATTTAAAAGTATAAATATTCATTATATATCTCAAAAATGTTGCTCAACCCTAGAAAAAGGATTTAAAATTATGATACTAGTTGTGTAGCCAGTGGCGTAGCTAGAACTTCTGCCGCCCGGGGCGGATTTTCAATTTGCCGCCCACGTACATAGACTGTTTATTATTAGTCTGAGCAACGAAGAGGGCTGGAAAATCGTGCTCCCGGGTCAAAATTTTAATCT
>JAXGGA010008362.1:0-25000 GCA_038373865.1 Uloborus plumipes
AGGGCTAGCTGATATCTGTTTTAAAATTTTTGGAAAAACATTTTGTTTTGATATTTTCCTCTTTTTTAATATTTTTTTAAAATTTATTATTATCCTAAATCAGGGCTCCACTAGATGTCGCTGTACTTACGGCAAGCCCACGCAATTTTTGTGAAGTCCCCTACCTTTTTTAGAATCTTATATTTGCTTAGAATTTAATATTAATTCTTTGCGATTGCTGAATAAAATGGTTTAATTTCTTTCACACATTTAATAAGATCAACACTGACCAAAACACGCAAGTTGGGAGTAAATTGCAGCATGGTACATGTAACCATAGCGCGATTTGAGGACTAGAAAACCTGGGGGGGGGGGACAAGGATTTTTTTTTGTACTATCGTGCTAATTACTACAACAACAACTAGCTGTTTTGATTATAGCGTTAAGCCAAGTTTGTGTGCTACTTAACGTGTGATCTTGTAAAGAATCTTGTAAAACATTGGACAACTACATGAGTGCGTGAGTTTTTTGGTTTCATTACAAAAAATAAGTTTTACCCTGAGCAATATTACAAGATTTATAAACTAAAAAGTTTTGAACATTTGTTCATATTGCAAAAGATCAATTACACACAATAGATTTATAAAGTACTTATAACGGTTATTACAGTCTGCTGTAAGCCTTTTAGAAACAGGCGAAGTTCAACATGAATTTGTACTTCAACAATTTATAACATAAATAATCAACCCGCATTTCGTTTCACTTTATGGTTAATTGCTTGATAAATTTCAAATATAAATCTTTGTATTGAGAGCGCACCTCATAAGCAGAAGTGCCGATCCGAAATTCGGCAGATTTTAACCCGGTGAAAATGACGGACAAATGAAAGCAAAAACGCTTTTATTTTCTCCTTTGTGCAAAATGGAGGTGAATAAAATAAGTAATAAATGAAAGAAAGAGGTGACACAATGACATTACATGACACGAAGAGTAGCCAAGTTAAAATGGTGACATTAAGATGAACTTAAATTCCCCCAATGAAAACTAACAATTTAAATATCCGTGATCTCTGATGGTAACAAAATGAAACCAAAACTGATTAAATAAGTGCTGTCGGCGGTAATGTCCTCCCTCAAAATGTTTAAAATATGGTAAAATTGTGTTACTAAATTGTCGCAAAGCATTTTGTGCGACAGAAAGCCAGTACAGTGCCTGCCGCGTATTATGACATCACATTTGTTCCGAGAATAGTTGATTTTGTGTTAATGGCTGATTTTATAAACGTGGCCATTATTATAAAATTACAAAAAATAAAAGGTTTTTAAAATTTAAATACAGTAAAAAGCAATTAATTACTATTTTATGTTTATTTTAAGTGAATATGAAACAGTTTGAATTTAACATATATACATTTTTTAAAATTAAACAAAGGTTTTAAAATATTGACTTATTGTTGCTTGAGAAACAGAATTTGAAAGTACAGATTCAACATCATTTGATAAAACATTGAGATCAAAACATATTGTGAAAAAACTGACTGCAAGCAGCAGCTGGAACGTGTCTCCCCAGCCACATGTCTGTGGGTCAGACAACTGTGAACATCGCAAACAAAGAAATAGGACCACGTTCCTCTTCTCAAGAGAGTGTATAGCGAGGTGGCCGAGATACAAAACATTCCAATGGCAAAAGGCACAAATTATTTGAGAAAAAATTCGAGTTATCGAGAATAAGGAAAAAATACTGCGCGTTAAAGAGAAAAAAAAATCATTGAAATTCATTCCGAAATATCAAAAAATTTAAGTTATCGAAGTTCGAGTTATCGCAAGTTGACTAATTCGTGTCTTGGAGTAAATCACGCACAAACACACACAAACAGGGAATCTATAGTATATATCATTTTTTCAAAAAGGGAAAAATATGTTTCTAATTTTCGTCCGTGTTTATCATTCTTTAAAAAAAAAAGCAAAATGTGATCAAGATTTTCCCCCAAAAAAACTTTTGGGCAATTGCCCCCCCCCCCCCTCCCAAATCCGCCCATGCATGTAACCTCTTTATCTAAACATGCAAAGTTTCCGCAAAACTGCTGTTCCCCCTCTAACTGAGCTTTTTAGGAACTGCAGGGCGAAGACTCAGTCACCTTTTGAAACTTTGGTCACTTTTTGTCACCTTTTGGAATTTTTGTCACCTTTTTAAACCTTTCTTGAAATGTGTTTTAGAAAAGTCTAGTTTGATAAATAAAATTTTTGAGCAGTGTGAATATTATTTTCCTAACCTGAAAATAAATAGAATTTTGAAGGGAAAAAAAAAGCAAAAATCTCATTCAACCATTAAAAAATAGTGTTTCAACCAGTGGTTGGAAAAACTACATATTTTTCGTAGCGAACTACAACTACAACTACTTTCTTATAAGTTAACTACAGCTACAACTACTTTTTTTTAAATGTAGCGCGCTACACTACTTTTGAAATGTAGTTGCTACTTCGCTACTTTTTAAAAAATAAATAAATAAAAAGAATACATCCTTTGAGGATTGAATTGAAAAATTCGAAATGTGGTTTAAGTGGCTGATTTTATAAACCGGCATTTATAAAATTACAAAAATAAAAGGTTTTAAAATTTAAATACAGTAAAAAGCAATTAATTACTATTTTATGTTTTATTTTAAGTGAATATGAAACAGTTTGAATTTAACATATATACATTTTTTAAAATTAAACAAAGGTTTTAAAATATTGACTTATTGTTGCTTGAGAAACAGAATTTGAAAGTACAGATTCAACATCATTTGATAAAACATTGAGATCAAAACATATTGTGAAAAAACTGACTGCAAGCAGCAGCTGGAACGTGTCTCCCCAGCCACATGTCTGTGGGTCAGACAACTGTGAACATCGCAAACAAAAGAAATAGGACCACGTTCCTCTTCTCAAGAGAGTGTATAAGCGAGGTGGCCGAGATACAAAACATTCCAATGGCAAAAGGCACAAATTATTTGAGAAAAAATTCGAGTTATCGAGAATAAGGAAAAAATACTGCGCGTTAAAGAGAAAAAAAATCATTGAAATTCATTCCGAAATATCACAAAATTTAAGTTATCGAAGTTCGAGTTATCGCAAGTTGACTAATTCGTTCTTGGAGTAAATCACGCACAAACACACACAAACAGGGAATCTATAGTATATATCATTTTTTCAAAAAGGGAAAAATATGTTTCTAATTTTCGTCCGTGTTTATCATTCTTTAAAAAAAAAAGCAAATGTGATCAAGATTTTCCCCAAAAAAACTTTTGGGCATTGCCCCCCCCCCCCCCCCCAAATCCGCCCATGCATGTAACCTCTTTATCTAAACATGCAAAGTTTTCCGCAAAACTGCTGTTCCCCCTCTAACTGAGCTTTTTAGGAACTGCAGGGCGAAGACTCAGTCACCTTTTGAAACTTTGGTCACTTTTTGTCACCTTTTGGAATTTTTGTCACCTTTTTAAACCTTTCTTGAAATGTGTTTTAGAAAAGTCTAGTTTGATAAATAAAATTTTTGAGCAGTGTGAATATTATTTTCCTAACCTGAAAATAAATAGAATTTTGAAGGGAAAAAAAAAGCAAAAATCTCATTCAACCATTAAAAAATAGTGTTTCAACCAGTGGTTGGAAAAACTACATATTTTTCGTAGCGAACTACAACTACAACTACTTTCTTATAAGTTAACTACAGCTACAACTACTTTTTTTTAAATGTAGCGCGCTACACTACTTTTGAAATGTAGTTGCTACTTCGCTACTTTTTAAAAAATAAATAAATAAAAAGAATACATCCTTTGAGGATTGAATTGAAAAATTCGAAATGTGGTTTAAGTGGCTGATTTTATAAACCGGCATTTATAAAATTACAAAAATAAAAGGTTTTAAAATTTAAATACAGTAAAAAGCAATTAATTACTATTTTATGTTTTATTTTAAGTGAATATGAAACAGTTTGAATTTAACATATATACATTTTTTAAAATTAAACAAAGGTTTTAAAATATTGACTTATTGTTGCTTGAGAAACAGAATTTGAAAGTACAGATTCAACATCATTTGATAAAACATTGAGATCAAAACATATTGTGAAAAAACTGACTGCAAGCAGCAGCTGGAACGTGTCTCCCCAGCCACATGTCTGTGGGTCAGACAACTGTGAACATCGCAAACAAAAGAAATAGGACCACGTTCCTCTTCTCAAGAGAGTGTATAAGCGAGGTGGCCGAGATACAAAACATTCCAATGGCAAAAGGCACAAATTATTTGAGAAAAAATTCGAGTTATCGAGAATAAGGAAAAAATACTGCGCGTTAAAGAGAAAAAAAATCATTGAAATTCATTCCGAAATATCAAAAAATTTAAGTTATCGAAGTTCGAGTTATCGCAAGTTGACTAATTCGTTCTTGGAGTAAATCACGCACAAACACACACAAACAGGGAATCTATAGTATATATCATTTTTTCAAAAAGGGAAAAATATGTTTCTAATTTTCGTCCGTGTTTATCATTCTTTAAAAAAAAAGCAAATGTGATCAAGATTTTCCCCAAAAAAACTTTTGGGCATTTCCCCCCCCCCCCCCTCCCAAATCCGCCCATGCATGTAACCTCTTTATCTAAACATGCAAAGTTTTCCGCAAAACTGCTGTTCCCCCTCTAACTGAGCTTTTTAGGAACTGCAGGGCGAAGACTCAGTCACCTTTTGAAACTTTGGTCACTTTTTGTCACCTTTTGGAATTTTTGTCACCTTTTTAAACCTTTCTTGAAATGTGTTTTAGAAAAGTCTAGTTTGATAAATAAAATTTTTGAGCAGTGTGAATATTATTTTCCTAACCTGAAAATAAATAGAATTTTGAAGGGAAAAAAAAAGCAAAAATCTCATTCAACCATTAAAAAATAGTGTTTCAACCAGTGGTTGGAAAAACTACATATTTTTCGTAGCGAACTACAACTACAACTACTTTCTTATAAATGTAGTTAACTACAGCTACAACTACTTTTTTTAAATGTAGCGCGCTACACTACTTTTGAAATGTAGTTGCTACTTCGCTACTTTAAAAAAAATAAATAAATAAAAAGAATACACCGTTTGAGGATTGAACTAAAAAATTCGAAATGTGGTTTAGATTAAGGTAGATTGGGAGAAGATGCCGTTTTGGCGAAGATGCCATATCATGTGTTTCACCCATAAGCATTAAAGAAAAAAAAAATCAAAACAGCTTGTTTATTTATTTTTTTTTAATTCTTTTTGCACCAATTTGTCCTTTTAAGCCCTTTTTACAATTTTTACGAATATTCGCGTCACGAAAGAATTCAACAGCTGACAGGCTGAAACACTTCAACTTTCAAAAATTTAATAATTTCATGACAGCATAGTCAATTCAGGAAATGCTGGAAATTTATCAAACATTCATTATTTTCTCTGTCAAGCTCCATTCAATGCGAATATTGGCGGAATATAAAAATTACGATGCCAACCTAATCAATGATTTGCAACGGCCAGATTCGACCCTGTTTCTTTCTTTTCTTCTTCTTTTTTCTTTTTTATTTTTGAAGAAAAATTTAAAAGTAGTTTCCAGAAATAGCTACAAACTACTGTTTTTTTTTGTATCGTGCTACTCACTACTCTACTTTTATCAAAAAGTAGTGCGCTACACTACAAACTACTGAAAAATGTAGCTTCTACAGTAGTTTCGCTACTTGTAGCGCGCTACTTCCGACAGGCTGGTTGGCCAACTGTAGCTCATTCACAAAACAAAGCC
This sequence comes from Uloborus plumipes, assembly GCA_038373865.1. Classification (NCBI taxonomy): domain Eukaryota; kingdom Metazoa; phylum Arthropoda; class Arachnida; order Araneae; family Uloboridae; genus Uloborus; species Uloborus plumipes. Next base: position 5,756 of record JAXGGA010008362.1, read on the forward strand.
TTTAGAAGCCCCCGTTTAAAAATTGCGAAAAGAAACAAAAAACAGGTCCACCTGTTCCAAGGATACTTGGCAGTTCTTTTTTTCTTTTTGTTCTTGAAACGAAATTTGGTTGATGATTTGCATAGAGATGGGACTTTCACTCATTCTCTATTGTCAATACTTTTTAGTCAACATTTATGCTTTGTATTTACACAGAAACAAGAAAAAGAATGCCTATGATTTTGCAATGAGCTAAAAATTAAAAGATGAAAAGAATAAAATATGTTCATTGAATAATCGTCATTATCTTCACTTCATAATTTCAGGTGTTAATATAACTGAGTTTAAAGAAAAATCTTTGAGCATAACTAGGGGTGATTGTGTTCTGGTATTTTACCGGATTTCCGATATTTTCACAATTGATTCTGGTATTTTCATGTTTGAAAATACCGGAAGTATAATATTTTTAATTATGCTTTTATCTTCTCACCTCGTGAATTTTTTTGCTTTTTTGAATTTTTGATGATTATACCGATCATTATTAATAATATTCATCGAATAGAAATGTTAAGCTGCCATTCAAATTGTTTTTTTGCTTTAATAAATTATTTTATTTGCTTTTTTTTTTTTTTTTTTTGATGCCTTCATTTAAAAAAATGCAATTGATTTGCATCTGATATGAGAATCAAAATTTTCTCATTTTTTATGCTTATTACCCTTAGGAGACAAATAAATGCAACATATTAAAATTGAAAAATGATAAATTTAAAATTTCTGAGCAAAATTCTGCCTCTTTTATGAAAATCAAAATGTCTAAGTTTAAATTTGAAGATTTGATAAAATTTTATTTTGCTTAAATTATGTGGATAGTAAAAATAATATGTTTATCGTAGAGCTTTTAATTGTAAATCTTAACTAAGTATATTTGAATTCTTTTATATGCCACTTTCATACTTTTAATGCCTTAATTTTGAAATTAGCATTTCTTTGCTTCCGCTGTAAGATTCATACTTCGCAATTTTGATGCTTGCTATTCCTTGTTGAAAGGCAAACAAATGAAATTTTTTAAAATTTCTCTTTAAAATATTTTTTTGGAGATAATTTGTTCAGCACCAGCTCAAAAGTAACTTTATTACTCCTGTTAAAATGTTAATCAAATGCATATACAATATTTGCATTAAAAATAATTGAAATTATTCGAATACATGAAATGTAATAGTTTAGGAAAGAAAATTAATTATTATATATGTATAGTCATAAAATTAGGTGAGCTAAAAAAATAGGGCCTTGGTTTACCCCCCCCCCCCCAACACATTTTCTCTTTAAAACTTTCAGGTATTTTTTTTATGAACTCACAATCACCCCTGATCATTACATAGAGTTTACCCTGAAAGTTTTTTGGAAATATGTCCTAAAATGATTTATTTTGTTACCTTCAGCATTATCATGTTTAGAATTAAAGTCTTTAAAAATAGTATGTAGGCTATTTTGATAAAAGTCAGAAAAAATGATAATCGTTTTCTGTTCTTTGATTTTTTTGCAAATTACTTTTGGTCACCTTTTAGTTACTTTTTTGTCACCTTTTAGTCACCTTTGTTTTAAAATTTGTCACCTTTCTCACCTTTTTCAAAGACCATCAGCAGTCCTCGCCCTGAATATGCAAATGTTGAATGAGGATTCAGAGTCTCTTGATGCTGTATTAACCCATTTATGCCCAGTAGCCTAAAATCATTTTACTAAAGCTGTTTTTCACAAGTTAAATAGTCCTTCTTCTTGAGAAAACTAGATAGGGCCACTAGTTGGACATGCGAGTTTATTTATTGACAGCTATTTTCAGACAAATCAGTCAAACAACGATCCAGCATGGGTAGCCATAGAAAGTAAGTTTTTTTTGCGACTTATTTTTCATAAAATTAAACTATTTTTGAATGATTTGCTTAAAATTGATCACAGATGCCTTCTATAATGTTACTTTGCAAAATTAAAGTCAAGTAAGGTCGTATTTTGCTCACATAGCTGCCCAGTGTCCCACAAACAGGCTGTTAAATAACTTAATAAATATGGCAAAGGCAATCTATTTTACGCCTAAAATGTATGTAAAATATTCCAAGTAAGAGTTTTAGGTAGATAAAAATAAAAAGTAGAAAAAAGTTGTTAAAAAAACTTGGGCATAAATGGGGAAAATGTAAAAAGCACATAGTAATAAAGCACTTCTGAAAATGAGAAAAAAAAGTTCTCTAAATTTAAAAAACACACATGCTTCAAGGTCAAAGAACAGATAAAAATTGAAAAAAGTTGTTAAAAAAAACTTGGGCATAAGTGGGTTATATAATAATGTCTTTTACACTAATGGCAATTTTAGACGGCTCAGACCATGCCTTGCAGAATCAGATGGGGATTTAGATTTCCGAGAGCATTGCTGACTTTATTTAAGAACTGTTCATCTTATTTGAATGAGAGTTCTTACGGAGTACCCGTAAAAACTTCTTTTCTGCTGCAAAACTTATTCCCGATTTATGTTGTGTAAGGTTTTTAAGCTCTATTTGTAATGCAAACAACTTGAAATAAATATTCTGATAGTTCTTACGTTATAATGCTTCATGTGCTGATGGACAACCTGAATCGGTGCATAAAATCTGCATTAATGCTAGCGATAACAGCTTGTTCCTAATAGAAGCACTTGACTTTCGATCAGTAATAAAAAATCCGAACAGCTCCAATTTGTTTTCAGCTTTACTCAGCAGTCTATACTTGGCTGCAAGCTTTCTTGACTATAGAGAAATAAGCCGAGACCAAGCAAAGGAAAAGGTTCCTTGCTTGAAGGTGTCTGAATTTCGTGTGAAATTAGACCCTTTCCTTTAAAAGTCGGATTAGATTGTTTCATCTACCCATGTGTAGCCTTTTTTGTAATAATATTTGTAATTTTTTTAATATTTTCAATTCTACGAGCGGAGTAGCGCGGAAGCGTACATCCATTTGAATCGAACGTGCCAGCCAATAAGAGTTCACACACAGTTGGCGATCCCTTCTAATTCCTAAGAAGGTTTCTGTTAACTCGGTTTTTCTTCCGTGCGTAGTGACTTCAGTGTCAACTTGAGTTGCAAGCAAGTTTAGTGGTTCCTAGAGTTTTCAGTTTATCCCCCATGTTTGTCAACCTTTTCCCTCTTTTCGATTAAACCTTTTTTCTCCTTATTAATTATACTGAAATGCCAACATTCACTTCAGTCCCAGGATCAGTTTTAATTCTGAACAATTCATTTTCTCCCTATCATGATTTAAAAGTATCTACCTGACATCTTACTGAACTCGATTTGATTGACTTATCATCACTTGATGTCAAAAAGCTATGACTGCTGTGTAGTAAATTTATTTTCCTACTTTTATTATGTGAACTAACTATCATATGTATGGGGTCCGAAAGGGAAAAAGAGATCGAATACAGCTAGCTGCATTCGATGCTATTCGTTAATGTTACAGAGAAAATGCATTTGTTTTCTTTCTAAATTTATTTAGAGTACACGATATTGCATTAATAAATTTCATTTCTGCTTAGGCAAAACATGGACTCTTGTACAGAACAGGAACACGTTTCACGATTTGCTCTGGACACGGCGATCTTTAAATGGAAAATTGAGAATTTCTCTTTTGAGAAGTTATGGGAAAATTGGAACATGTTTATCGAAAGTCCTCCCTACAAGTATTCAGGTACCAATTGGACTTTGAGGCTGAGTCGTGACGTAAAAAACATTTGCCTGATCTTAAGCCCACGTCAGACTGAAGATCTCCTTCAGATTTTCACGTGCGAATTGAAGTTCCATTCTTCTCGCCGCAAGAATTTGTACAGCCAAAAGTTTACAGAACCACTTAGTGTTACCAATTTGATGACTTCCATACCTAAGAACAATTTATTGGCCGATTGTGTAGACGATGGCGTATTGACTGTTTCTTGCGAATTGACTTCGAAGGAACGTATTGATTTTCAGCCAAAGACAAGCCCTACTGGTAAATATTTATTAAAGTGTATTTTCGAGGAATATAAATGCATGCTTAGCACTTCAATTTTGATTTCGTTTTCCTGAAGAGAGTCAAAAATCCTCCCTTTTCTCTACCCTTATCAGAGATGACCAACATTTGTAGTTTTAGGACTTCACTTTCAAAAACACTCTGAAGACCTCCTCCCCCCTTAAATTTCATCAAAAATGGCCTGAAATTATGTGTTTAGAGCTTAAGTTCCTAGGGTAGGGTTTTGAACTGCATATCTTATGAACGTCATCAAGGAATATTACATCCATTATATATTACATCCATTTAGAAATTCGAAAATTTTCCTCGAGGAGTGCCTCCAAATTCCTCTCAAAGTTGTTAAATATCGTACAAACTTTCGTTTTCAGAACTTCAATTTTATAAATTTTAGAGGGAAAAATCCTGGTTTTCCATACCCTAAAGTCGTTAAAAATTCTGTATTTAGAGCCTCAGTTTCGAAAAATTACCAAGGGCTTCATTCCTATCTCTAACGCTGCCAGAGATGGCACACAATCGTTTTGTCTTCGTTGTCCAAAATCCATGTGTTGTGACGTTGGTTACTTAATATTAGGGTCGGGTCATTCCGTAGAAATGTCAACCTCAGCCGAAGAAAAAAAAATACCGAAGTGAAAAAAGTATCAAAAAATAAATACAAATCGTACAACATAAGAAGTTAAAAAAATTGAAAAAGTGTTGCAATTATCACTGAGATTAGCCATAATAAATAGTTTGTAGTGTGTTTACTCCTTGTTATTCGATGGTTACGTTAGTCACACTCCATCTTGAGTAAAAGTGACACTTAAGACTAAAAAAATTTAGATTTCATAAATGTGTTTTATGTTTTTAAAAGCCAACTCTGCACATTTTTCAAATATATCATTCAATTTTTAACACTTGCCTAACTTTGAGAAATTTTTGCCTCACAACATGAGCATTAACTTTCAGGGTTGCAAAAATGTTACGTTAGTCACGTTGCTATTTTGGTTGAAAAAATATCTACTGTCAGTAATTTTGTTTTCAATTCTTAGCAGAAATGATACATAAATACCATGTACATTGTAAATCCACCAGCATAACTAAAAAATATTTTTTATCCTTTAAGTTACAAGTAAAAACAGTTAAAAATCAGCTCTGAATGTTACGTTAGTCACCATGGAATGACCCTGTACTATTTATGACCAATTTGGCAAATTGGTGCTTCCCAAAATACTAACTAAAACAACCGACTCGGTTTTACCTGATATTTCACAACTTTTAAAGGTGGAAGCGAGACTTGAGATGGGGATCTCATTTCTATTTGTAGGAATTTAATTAGGAGTTATTAATCTATTTAGTCAAAAGTAAATTGCTGTCTTTTTAACACGTTGACTGCCACAGTAAATTTCAGATTTCTGGCCAAAAATGAAATTTTGATTTTATTACATTATATTATTAAAAAGTCTAAATCTAGAGCATAGTTATAAAATAAAAGAGTAATAAGTAAAGTAAAATAAAAAAAATAAAAATAAAAAATAAATAAAAGAGAAAAAGTATAATATAAATTGTCTTTTCATGCAAGCCAACATTGATTTTTTGTTCTTTCCCAAGAAGCCATCTATCGATATTAGCACTGATATATTACGAGTTTAATCGTAGCAACACAAGAATGGCAAGTGAATACAGTACGAGATAACTCGTAGTTGGCGTCCTTGAAAAGATCGCTACCTACGAGTTATCTCGTAGTCGGCAGTCAACGTGTTAAGACAGAGTGGTTAAATAGGGGTTTCCCAGGACACTAAGTAAAATAACCGGTTTGATTTTACAAGAGATCTCACAACTTGTAACGGTGGAAGAGTGAGACTTGACTTGCATTTTTGTATGTTGTATATTTTTGATAGCATTTTATTTACCTGAGTAAATAAATGCATTTATATTAAAATTCCAAAGAAAACGAAACCAAGAAACAAGTTGCACCATTGCTCGATGAGTGAACGTATTAAATAACGAATTAAAGGTGTTACTGAAAAATAAAGTTAAAATAAAAGCATTTACGCATATGTTAAGTAATGAAATTAAAGCGTTAAATAATTAAACTGAAACCTTCAAGTCTATGTACCGTGTCGCATATAAATACTCTAGCCCATTCCGGTTGGCCCGAGACAGTCCCGGTTTTCACGGTCCCCCAGCCACCTATATTAGTGCAGACGATTCATCTTTGACAGGCTAGGATTGAGTCCAAGACCCTCCGGTTCCGAGTCTGATGCCTTACCGATCAGGCCACCGCGGTCGCTGATCTAGAACTCCTAGAGCTATTGATTTGAAATGAGAACTTGAAGGATTTTTATTTGCCTACGACTCATACTTAACGTGCCCCAGTCTCCATTGGTGAGTACAGTGGATCTTTGATAGGCTGCGATTGGACCCGGAACCTTCCGGTTATGAGTCCGACGCCTTATCGATCGATCTATCATGGCCTCTATTCATCCTGTTTCGGCCAACAAACACAGTATTTTTTCTCAATACATAAAGGGAAAATAAAATTTGAAAAGACATGATTCAATGGACATCTGTTGGAATTTAACCCCTGAGAACGCGCAAGGGGGTGTTTGACACCCCATGGAACTTTATTGTTATAATTTTCCAAGTTCCCTTTATTTGAAAATGGACGAAGCCCGGTGTTACTGGTTTGAAGATCCCTTTGCTAATCGGCGGTATGTTCATTGTGTGCATTCTTTAAGCGGTTTCCTGGAATTTCTTATCTGGGGTGTGAAGCACCTCTTGTGCGTCCTCGTGTTTGGTGTGCACTGTATTTCGCCTACAACTGATAACGCGAGCTACTTTGATGGGTGTGTCACGCCCTATGGAGAGAGATAACGTCAATCAAAAGAGGGGGACGATTTTCGGATTTCAAGAAAGGTTTCTTAGGGATTATTTTTCGTCCCTACCAGCCCCCTTTTCACATAAAACGTGTTGGTGGTTACTCTTCAGCCATTTTTTTTTTACTCGCGTTTTATCTAGTTCATCGATATCAATTTCTTCCTAAAATGAGCTTCAGTTACATACAATCGATGAGGAAACTATAAAAAGTGCAACATTAATGAGCGGTATAAACAATCATTCTCCGACAATGCATTCGAATGCTTATAACATGCAGTTTTTTTCCCCCGAGATTAATCCCATCGGTAATTTCGATGTAACATTTTAAGCTTTAACTGACACTAAAAATACAAAATATTTACGGTTTTTTAATTAATTTCATTAATTGAAGTTTTGTTGTTCGTTTTGTACTGTTAGTACAAGAAAAGAAGACATTTCTAATGTTTTTTATTGTAACTAAGTAATATAAAGCATTATATGCAATATGAAAAGCATGTTCTATAGCAGGGGAGCACAACCTTTTTCAGTAAAGGGCCACACACGTTCAACAAAACTCCACAAACTCTCTCTCCCTTCAACACACAGTTACACTAAACTATTTAATATATAAACAACCAAAAAAGTTAACATTACAAACTGTAATAACAAGATTAATTATTTTACATAACACTAAATCTTATTTAAAAAATAAAATTACAATAATCAGAATTAACATTAAACAAGTATAATCTGTGAAATATCATAGTAACTAATAACATCACTACTCTTAAAACAAAATACTTTTCAACATATTAAAACAACAAAAAACTTAAAATCTAAACCGATCCTCTTAGCATAAAATCTTGTAGATCTAACAACTAAACACACTTTCATACCACAATACTTTTCTAACTCTCTGGAAATACAATAACGTAATTTTATAACTTCTAATCTGATAACTGTCAATTAACACTATAAAAAGTTTATTATTAATCACAAAAACTATACAATTACAACATCAAAGAAAATTCTAATCATTTTACTCATAAATCACTATATTACACAAATCATCATAATTTCACATACATCAATCATATATAATAAATAAAATAAATATAAATCATTAAAACATAAATTATTAAAATACACTAAAAAATCTCTTCGAAGTCATTTATTATACTATATAAGATTTCACAATATTTCATCTCATTATAATTTTATCAATTGAATATTTTTTATACATATAACTTTACTTTTCACGGGTTTGTATTTAAATCACCATTCTTGAATTACATAATACACATTAACATAATTAAATTTATATTGTCTATATATGAAATATCTTTAAGATTTCTATATGCTAAACTACTACTCTCACCATATTCAAGCAAAAATAAAACCCACTAACACTTGATAAAACACCAAATTATAACTTAAATAACTAAATAACTTACACACTAACATACCAACTCTTATTACACTAGAGAAATCTATTTTAAAGTTAACATTAAGACTCCCAACAATGGTATAACACACTATCTAATTACACTCCCCAAATGTTTCCTACACCCTCCACTACGAAGATCCATTACTAATCACCTACGTAAGATACAACGACACTACTGATTCAACAAGGAATATATTGTAGATTGTATATTCAATAATTTTTATTTCACGTTGTAAAGTTAATGTAGTTTGTATGTTTTCTAATTTATACTAATTTTAGTTTTTGTATATAATACTTATTTACTATTAAGGTATATAATAGATTGATATAATCTTTGTGGTTACTTCTATATCTTAAAATGTGTAATATTTTTCTGGAATTTTAACTATATTATGGATAAAATTAATATGTATATATCTTATTTTATTTTAATCTAATCAAGGGTTTTATGATATATAATTGATTAAGTATATTTATACTAAAAAAATATTTAATATGTGTTAATTGTTTTAACTTTAGGAATTATTTTATTTACGTATTTATTATGTTAAAGTAACTTGTTATCTTTTTACAAAAATTTTTTTTTGTTATAAAGTATTATATGAACTTAAATTAAAATTTTTGCATATATTTATTAGTTAGAATAGTCGGTTGTAAAAAATGGGTATAAAATGTGTGTATTATTTGGTATATTTTATGTTATTTTATATGGTTTTTATTTTATTAATTGATTTAAAATGATTGTATAGAATAAATTAAATTTTAAAAGCTTGATCTTTTTGTTTAGGCCTTTAAATATTATTTAAACGGAATTGATTTGTGCTAAAGGTTAAATAAATATTAGTAAAATAAAAATATTTGTTCTGAATTAGAAGTTATGTGATTTTATGTAGGATTTTAATCATTTTGTAAATTTGTTTTAGTAAATAAATTAGGGTTTTATTTTTTGATTTGATATTTAGTAATGATTGGTATTGGTTTTAATTCTGATAGAAGATAAGTGTTTAGTATTTTTTTTTTACAGAAAATAATGGTATTTTTATGAATTAAGAGTTAGTTTAAGTTTAATATAGTTAGGAATTTTGTATTTTAGTTGAACTAAAAAAAAATTTTTGTGTTCTTATATGTAGCTTCGAGTACTTACTTAATTTAGTTAAATATTTTCTAATAATAATAAAGGTGTATCTTTTTGTATTTTGTAAAGTATATTTAATTAAATTAATAAACAAATATTAATTGATATTTTTGTTATTAATTTGATAATTTATATTTATAAACTTATAAAATATTATATTATAGATTCATTATTAAATTTTTTTTGTTAAGTTTTTATTACTTTTGAATTATGTGTTTACATAAATAAGGTGTATTATGTGTATTGGTAATTTTACTTTATTATTGTGTTTAGTGGTTTTATTATTTTTTTATCTCAGATTGTGGTTGTCTTTATAAATAATGTGGGATTTACAAAAATTTTATTTGTAGTAATGTTTTTAAATTTAGTAGTTTAATTGTTTATTAATTAAAAAATAGAGGGACATTTACGGATTGAAAAATATATTTTATATTCTCAATTTCATAATTTTTTATACTCTCAAACATAATTATAAATATTTTCTTAAATATTTTAATAATGCGTATTAATAAAACTTTTTTAATTTTACTTAAAACTAATTACATGATTGTATTGTTAAGAATAAAATTTATATAGGTTGATTTGTTTTATACATAATTTATGACTTTCTATAAATTTTTATAGGTTTATTAATTTTACCTTTAATAGTGAATGTATTATTATAGGACAATTAGGTTGTTTTAATAATCAAAACAAAAACAACAAATAACCTTTCATCGGTTAACTTTTTAAGAATAAATTGTTGTTTATTTTCATCTCCGCATATTTGTAAGATTGGTTCAGCATTATATTTTTGTGTTGACAACTGTATTTAATTCTAATATTTTTATTAATTCGTAAAAATATTTTTTGAACAATTTTATATAACAATTAATATACCTTGTTATTCTACAAAAGTTTTTTAATAAAGTTACTAATTCTACTGAATCGTAACTGTTTTAATAATTACAATCCATTATTTTTTAGCTGGTGAGAACAAAAGTTTTTTAACTTTCTCATTTACGATAATAAAAAATTAAATAAGATTTAAAATCTTGTACTTTTTTTTTTACGTAGTATAGAGAAATTTGCCTTTTATATTTAATTACAATAATTTTAAAGTTAGAAATCATTGAAACCACACAACCCTTATTTTACATTTATACTCACTAATATAACAAACCAAATTTACTACTTACACCATAAATAACTATACCACACGATATTTACACATATTAAATACTATACACAAAATTTTACTATTTTACACATCAAAACTATATATTGTTTTTCTTTGTTAACAACTATAAGTATTAGATTATTAATTTTATTAACAATTTCTTTAATTATCTTAATTTGAAAAAAAAATAGATAATAAAATAATTTTATTATTGAAAATGTTACTTTATTTAAATTAGAAACATTTGTATACTTATTTATAAAATTAATAATAGTATTTATTTCTGATCATAGAAAGTACAAGTATGATTAGAACATTATATTATTAATAAAAAATAATAAAATAAACTTTTACAAATTTACACTATATTTTTAGCTTCAAAGCGTTATGATAAATAAGTTGTCTATCATATTTTATATAACAGTTTATTATTTTGGTTTTTTTTGACTATTTTATATTATCTTGTTAAATTAAGTTGTATATTCTTATATGATAGTTGCTTTATTAAAATTTACTTTCTTATATTATCATTTACAAACTTTTACTAGTTTGGATATATGTTGTTGTTACTAGTTTTATATTACTTTTTTAAATTCTATATATTTATAGCTATATTTTACTAAATGTTATTTCTTTTTTTTTTAAGGTGGTTATAACAAAATTCACCTTTTAAATATAGTAACGTTTTTTATATAATTCCGTTAAATGATATGTGGTGTATATTGTATATATCTTAGATACATATTATATAATTTATAATAGTAAGAATGATTATTTATGGTTAATGTTTAAAAAAATGTGTATATATAGTTTTGGATCTAAATGTGTTGACTGTTATAATCGTAAGGTAGTAAAGTTAAATAATGTAGTGTTAGTATTTATGTGTGTTGGTTATAAGTGCACAATAACGTTTGAGTAATTAGAGGTAATAATTAAGTAGGAATAAGCATATCCAGTGGTATGTGGTCAAGCTCGGTGAACGATTATGAGTTGTTTGGATATATACGTTTTGTATAAATAGGCGATGGAGGGTAGTTATGATGTATTGTTATGTGTAGTTGTGGAATATTAGGTTGTGGGGGTTAAGATAAGTGGTTAGTAAAGATGTTGTTGGAATGGGGGGGAGATTATGATGAGCGGTGTGGGTGGTATAGTGATAGTTTATATGGTATTTTAAAATGGGTATGCATTATAAAAAGGAGTTTACTGATAATGTTGTTGTGTGAATTGTGTGAGGAAGGATGATTGCATGAGTTGAGGCGATATTAAAATTTTATAAAATTAGTAGAAAAAGAATATCTTATGTGTTTTATTTATATTAATGAATCAGTGTATAATTTTTTTTTCATTTTAGTTTTGTGTGTTGTATATAGTTCAATATAACGTAAAAGTGTTTGTTATTTTTTACTGGTTTTTCTTTTCGGTTCTTAATAGTACTTAATGTGTATTTTTATGGTATTATTATTTTGCTGGTATGAATCAATTTATGTTTTGGTTACGAAATTATTTATCATATGTCTGTTAGAAAACTTATGTAATATTTTAGAGCTTTCTTTAAACTTTATAGTGTAAAATTTACATTTATTTTTATAATTTGTATGAACAAATAAATTTGATTAGTTTTTGTCATATTTTTTAGTACATCCTTCTTAGTACAACTCATAAATTAACATTACATTGCAGTTTATTACACTTACTGTATATTTATGTTTTTCCCACCCACACAACCACAGCATACAACATACATCCACTTTAATCACAGAATCTATTTTCTGTGTTACTAAAAATATAAGTCTATATATAGGTATTAAGTTTAAAATCTCTTAGCTTTTATTGGACTAGAATTAATGGTAATACTTAACATAAAAATGTTCGTATAATTTTAGCACAAATCATAAGTACTACTAAAATAAATAAGTTGTGTTTAATTAAGAATTAAAAAAATAATAAGGATATTTAATAAAATAAAAAAGATATTATTATGTTTTTGCTATTAAATATCTAGTTTTTGGTAACAATCGATATGTATTACTTTTAAATTATCGCAGTATTTTAGTTTGTTAAATATATATTTATATTTATTAACCCAACTTATAATTGTTATTAATTTAGTATTCATTCTTAATTAAGATAATATCTTATGTTATTATTTTTTTCATTTTTTTTACATTAGTATAGTATAGCTCATTCAATATAATTTCAACAATGATTTTTACACATAATTTCAATTTAATGTCAGATCTTATCTAAGAGTATATACATTTTATAAATTTAAATTTACTGTAAGAGTCGTATATAATATCTTAATAAACGAGTGGTATTAGAATCTATTTGTTGAGTAATTAAATTTAGTTTTCATGATATATATAGTGTACTTAACTATTTAAATTTTTTCCAGAATGAAATAAATATAATATAATAAAATTTTTTTAATATTAAAGTAAATAAATTAACAATGGATTAGTATACATTTATGGCTGTAGCATATATTAATTATAGATGTAGCTTATTCTTATAATTTTTAGTTCTATTATACATAGTTAATATCATATAGGTAAAATATTTTATACTTGATTAAAGTAATTTGTGTAATAGGATGATAAAATTACTGTATTAATTAAAATTAATAAAAATTCTTTGGTTTAGTTTAGGATATAATAATAAAACTTTTTATTAATTTTGGTATATACACATATTCTTTTTTCATTTACTTTTAATAAATAAAATGAATTAATATTCTCTGTTTTTTTATATTACATGTAAAAAATAATAAGTATTATTATATATTGTGATATTTATCGATAAAGAAAAATTTTTTCATACTAGCTGTTTTAGTGTAAGTAAAAAATAAAAACAAATTTGTAACGTTTAAATATTATTATGGAGATAGTGATAAATTCATCTTTAGTTACTTTTCTCAGATATGTTATGAGTTAGATATATTATGTTATAAAATAAATGTAATTTTATTTAATTAGAATAAGGGTTGATTAGAACCTAAATAATTTAATATTTATGAAAAAAAAATAATGCTAATTTTTGATATAATATAATTGTTAATATATTAAATAATATTAATATAATTTAGGAAGGTATTTAAACTTATTAGGACTTATCAGTAAACACATAATTTTTATAAAACAACTACGACTTATGCAATAAACACCCATATTTTTATGTTATTTTTTATAACTTACAAATTCTGTATATTAATAAAATTGTTTATATCTGTTTAAAATATAATGATAATTCACAATGATTCTTATTCTTTAGGCTTACTTTATTAAGTTTGTAATAGGATATTATTAACATACTTAAGGATGTAAATATATGGATAAATCAAAGGGAGATAAAACCATTAAAAAAAAACTTTTTTTATTTTATTTAAAGTTCATTTAATGATAAGCTAGAGTATACAGATATCGTGTTTTATAAAATTACATAAAAGTACGTAGGTAATAAAAAAACTGTATTTTCACTATAATAAGTAACTATTTGCTTACATAAAATTTCGGTTTTTTTAGTAATAAAGAAATTTCACTACAATAAAATTAGTTGATAATACTTCCATATTATTAATCCATTTATATTTTATTAATAAATTTATTGTCTTATGTTATACTTTTTTTGATTCATGTATTATTAGTACAACAACTGTTATTGTGATTAACACATTATTTATACCTTTACTAAATTTTATATATTTACCAAGGATAAAACCATAATTTTATTTCTATTTTTAATATTATTATAAGAGATAATTTGTTAACATTGTAACACAAGTTGTAATGTATGTTAGGTATAAAGATACTAAAATTTCAGATCGTATTTTTTTTGTGTTAATTTTAATCCAAAAGTATTATGATTTCAAGTACATGTTTTACGAAACTATTAATCAATGGCATAGTATGTGATATAAAAAGGTGATACTTTCATATTAAATTTGTTTAGTTATATCTTCAAAAAGTTGTCATTACGTTATTTCGATCATTAACTCAACTTGGTTGTTTTTCTCTATATTTTCAACATGAATAACTAGAGTAAGTGCTAATTGTTTAATATTAGGGATACTCACACTAGTATCTTAACACAATATTTTTCGTTTGTATTTAATCTAAAACTATAATAACACACAATTACGTTCTTATTTACATTAGATTTAATTCATGTTACTTATGGTTTATTTTTTCACCTGTAAACAATTAGAAAATTAAATTTTGAATTTCACAAAATAATATAATAAGAAATAATCTAACATATAAGTAATTAAATAATAATTGTGTTTAAGATCTTTTTAAATAGAATTGGATCTGTTGTTTAGTATTTATAATAAGTAGCCATGGTTAATAGTTTAAAAAAAATCAAAATTTTAGTATGTTGTATTAGTATATAGTATTAAGAATATTAAAAAAGTATACGTAGTATTCATAATTAATGTGAGTGTAGATTTTAAAATTATTTATTAGTAATTCTATTAACGAATTATAAAGGGTTTGCTGTGTTACTTATATATTATAATTTATATTTTTCATAATTTCCTAAAACATATATTGTTTTTCAAAAAAAATATTAAAAAATTTCTAATCAAAAAACACAAAATGAGTTACAGATTATAATTGTTACCGTAAGTTGTGATTCATAATTTAAAATTTACAGTACTCGCTTTTGTTTAGATTGTTATTGAAAAGCTATTAAAATTAATATAAAATATCATTGTGATAAATTTTATTTCAGTACTATAAAATAGTGACCTTTTTAGTTGACCTTTATTTATCACGTAAGTATTTTATATTCATGATTTTTATAAATATTATTAATTGTAAATAGCATAGAACTTATACTACACAGTCAAATATATTATTTTGGTTATTAGAATAAAAGACACTTTAAGTTTTTACTTTCAAAATTATATGATGTTCATTTAAACAAACATTTCATAAAACTTCTTTGTTATAAGTCACACAATATGCATGTCACCATACATGACTTTAGTAAATCTTTATTACAGCATCACACGCTTATTAAATAAAAAGGTTTTTCCAAAATTATCTGTTTCAGTTACAAATCGATTTTATAAAAAAATTCTTACCCAATATATTGTTACATAATATTAATATAGGATCACATTAAATTATATAATTACAATAATGTGCAAATAATTCCTAATATATATACTATTAGTTTGGGGTTATTTGAGAAATAAAAAATTTATTAATCAAATATACGTACAATGGTGTGTAGTATGATTTTTACTAATTATATATAATATTTGATTTTCTGTTTTTTGTAGATGAATAATTATTTGTAAAAAAAATTAGAGTCTTTGTTAAAAAATCATATTATAATGTATAGTTGTAAAATGTTTTGTATATAATTTAATATAATCGTTTAAATATACTTTAAATTAAAAATTTTTATAGTATATTTGAGTATTTTTTCTTAAATTTTACAATAAAATTGTTTATATTTTGTTATCAGATTATTTGATTTTTAATAAGTTTTTTTAATATTATAATAGAAAAAAATTAGTAATTATTTATAAAAATAATTTTATTTTTTTTAAATCTATAAAGGTTGTAGTTTTATTAGCATTTTTTATTTAATGATATTATATATACATTGTTTTTTTAAAAAATTCGGATTAAATTAATATGTAAATAGTTGTAGAATTTAATTATCTTGTAAAAAATGTTATATCTATTAACTAATAAATATTATAATAATACTAACACATTTAATTTTTTAAAATTTTTATATATAGTTGTTAAAATAAAAATGAATTAGCAATTAAAAAAAATTAATTAAAATATATTGTAGAGTTTAAGTAATTAGTAAATAAGTTGTATAAAATGTACAAACTATTTTATTATATTTAGATGTTAAGTTATGGTTTTAATATTTTTTGTCTAAAGGCTATATAGAATTTATAATATAATGTATTGTTTAAGTTTGAAATGAAAAACAGTTGTTAGATAAAACAATAATTTATTAATATTTATAAGTTTCTTGATAATAGATTACATATGTTGTTCTTCACTGTAATATTATGATATACATAAAAACCCAACTGTTAATTTTCCTTTCTTATTACATACATTATCTACACTTAATTGTAGTAGTTATGTATTTTTTTTTCTATCTGCAACCTGTTCTAATATAATAACACTATTCAAACTTGATAGATTTAAATTTCCGATTTGAAATGTTTTATTATGTCTAAACAATATTGTTCATCGAACACAACAATATTTTATGTTAAAGGTAAAAACAATGATACTAACAATAATAAATATAAAAATATGAATTAAATTTAAATTTATTTGACGTTACATTGGTTTGCCTAAAAAAAGTTCATACTTAAAAATTAAATATAATTAAGGTATTAAATTTGTCTTTAAGAATAAATTTAAGTAACGATAAATATTTATCTCTATTATATTTTACGAATATTAAACTTATTTTAAAGAGTAGTTTGATACTTAAATTATAGAGATTATTCATTGTAATTATTGTTTAATTTGATAGTTTTCAAGTATTAATGTCTCTCATGTACTAGCTTCTTGGGTCAGATTTTGTAGATGATTATGTTTTTTATAGGTAATTTAAATATTTAATAAATTAGTATTATTGATTAGTTTATAGAATTATCATGTAAAACCATTAATCTAATATGTTAATCAAGTATTTAATATGTTGTTAGGCGCGTTACTTGTGGGCGTGGGGCGGCGTGGGTGGTGGGTCATGTTTTGGTTATGTAGTGTGATATATGTATGATAGAGCTATGATCATAAGAGGGGGGGATGATGTTGTGTTAGTGGTAGGAGTTTAAATTATGTTAGATTTAGTATTTTATCAATATAAAATAATTATTATAGTTAATAATTGTATATTGGATGAAATTAAAATGGGCTAGTTTTTTGCTTGATTTAAGTTCTATCTGTAAGTCTATTTCTGAGTATAAGTTTGTTATAACTGAATTCTCGAGTAAATAGATGATGGGTGTTACTTTGGGTGGTTGGTTTTAAAGGGACTATAAGGGTGAAATCTAGAGATTTTCATAGGGATTTGGAAACTATTGAAAAAAACTATGTTATATATTTAATAAATATTTATTAAGTATTAAATTTCTCATTTTTCTATTAACTTAAACACATAGTATCTAATTTAAATTATGCTCATTATTATTAAATTTAAATAAGTTTTTTATTAACCTGACTTCAGTTTTTATTAT
Organism: Uloborus plumipes; assembly: GCA_038373865.1. Classification (NCBI taxonomy): domain Eukaryota; kingdom Metazoa; phylum Arthropoda; class Arachnida; order Araneae; family Uloboridae; genus Uloborus; species Uloborus plumipes. The sequence goes on from JAXGGA010008362.1 coordinate 23,565, forward strand.
TGTATTTTAATTTTATTTAGATATTTTAGACATGTTTTTAAATAATATTTTTAAACATAAACTTTTTTTAGTTATGGAAAATCTTAAGATTCATGAATATTTTTTAAATAAGTAATAGATTTTTCTTTTGAAACACTATTTAATGTTTTTTAAAAGACATTGTTACAATGCTTCTATTAATTACGTAACTATCGATCTATTTTTCATCTATGACAAATTTTAGTTTATTATACTATTAAAATATTAAAATGTGTATACTATTTGTAACAGATAGTTACTTTATTCTTTATATTTTTATAAATTAGGTTGTAATGCTTTATATACAGTTGTATTATTTTTATTTTAATCAATTATTTTTCTCAATTAAAAACTTATATTAAAGTCATGATATTTAAAAAACACAATAATATTTATGATATACTAAATTAAATAAATAATTTTCTTATTAAAAATAAAAAAAAACAATGATACATTAGTTTTTTTTTTACACTATACATGTTCTTCTGCAGGTGTTATAAGTTACGCTTGTCTATTCTCATATATTATACACCAAAAATATACATTTTACACCTTTTTTTTAATTTTTAATATTATTAGATTTTTAAACTTTGAATGAATTTATTAATATGAATAAAGTTAATAATATTTAATTGGTACGAATGTATTATATACATAAATGGAAAATTTATGAAAATATGGTTATTTATAACTTTTTATTTGTTTATTAAAGTAAATATAATTTTTGTGGTTTGAACAAAGGTTAACTTTAAGTACAGTCTGTTGTGAAAGTAATGTTCGTTTGGTATTGATTTTGAATTGAGGTAAGTTGATATTTGTTTGCTTAAAAGTCGGGTAGAGTCAGGCTTGGAATAAGGGTTGGTAAAAAGAAATGTTTAAAAAATTTTATATGTATGTAGGGTCGGATAGTATATGGGAACTGTTAAAAGGGAAAGGGATATCTAATGGGATATTGATATGGTGATGGTCTGTGGTTTGTGTGTGGTTGATGAGGATAATTATGTGGATATGTAGGGATTAAGTTAGTTCGAGATTATAGTAATATATACTCGATTTTAGGGATGAATACTTAAAATTATTAAATTGGGTAATATATTAGTATTAAGATAGCTTGCTTAGGAGGTAGTTGTGATTATGCGGTGTTATATAAAGTTTGTTCTGGTAGTAATATTAAGAGGTGGGAGGAGGCATTGAATGTGAAGAGAGGAGTCATTTTTCTTATTTTGGTATATTTTTTATGTACGTTGGTAAAATATTGAGAGGTTACTTTGGTAATAGAAATTTACTGAGAGTGTTAAATTGATGACTAAGAGGTAAAAATGTCAGTGGAATTTGGCTATTTATGAGTATATTCGTAATAAACTCTATTAGCGTTAATTTTTATAATTTAAGAGGACGGGTTATAATAATAGTTGATA
>JAXGGA010008362.1:37500-57376 GCA_038373865.1 Uloborus plumipes
TGGATGGCTAAGACTTTTGTCAACCAGGTTTGATAGATTGGGCTAATTGTTGTTTGTATGAATTCTCAATATGCTTGCATTTTTCTTAATAATGGTTAATCATGGAGGAAAAGATTTGTGGAACTTCGAAAGCAACAAAAACCAGAAACTTGATTTGCCATATATCACATCTCAGCAAGTCAATTAGCTCCAACTCATACAAGAGCTTCATCAACAAGAACTCTAAATAATTTAATTTTACGTCTTTTAGATCAGAGAATATCCATTCTCCACTTGGTGACGGTAAATTCACCAATCAAAAATAGTGGTTAAAAAAAGTTTCGTATTTATTTTTAAAAATACGTTTATATTCTTGCTCAAAATGATTTTTATTGTGTACTACTCTGAAAATAATAAGAAAAATCGTAACCTGAAAGTCGATGCTAAAAGATTGCTGAAAAATTACAGATAATCCCTAAAATTACGACCTACACGTGCGCAAAACATTCAACATATAAAAGCCAAATGAGCAGTATTTTTAACATTTCATATGGAAACATAAGCCTTGAGCAATGAAATGTTAAAAAATAAGTTATGTGTTTTTCAAAATGGCGTTTCTTTTTTTAATTTTTCTTTTTTTTGTCATTTTTTAACGCAAGAAAAAACTAAATGCATTCACGGGCCGCAGATTATGCTCCCCTTATTATACAGCTATGTTGATCTTTATAATAAATCAACTAATATCGAACAGTAAATCACAGAATAATTTAACAAGAAATTAGCTGATGTCTACATTATATCTTAATACTGTGATGGATATCTAAATATTCTTGTTAATGTTTTGAATTTTTAGAGTCATGTACGTGCATTCTTCTTTACGTATCATTCAGTATTAATATTTAAAATAAAATATTCGATATGTTTAATTTTGAAACTGTTTATTTCAAAAAAATAAAATAAAAAAAATAATTAAATTACAAATAAGCTTTTTTCTTTAAATGAAATCGAGACTTAATATGTTTCATCAAATAGATGTGCAAAGAAAGGGCACTCTTCTCATATTTCACTTGATAAAAAATAAAAGTTTAGCTTTTCAGTTTACTTCTGTTAATTCTCGGGATGTTTTATGCTCTTAGACTATTGTTAATAATCTTGATCAATATCTATAAAATGGGTTAAATTTTGGCAACATATTGGTAATTTTAACAAAAACTGAAATTATATGCCTATAACTCAAATAAAATATGACTATAAAAAAATTCCAGGCCTGGTAAATGCTGAAAATTGATTTTTTTTTTCATTTAGTGTCAACACTAGAAATATTTTAAAAAATTCACATTTCGCTGCCTTAACTTTAGAGACACTAAAGTTGTTCATAAAATTATTGACTGAATGTAATTCAACTAAAAAATTTCATAAGAAATTTCAAGTCAACTAGACTATACTGTTAATTAGATTATCGAGCAGTGTCTGGTTGATTAAATATAATTTTCTTCTTTTTTACTATATTTTACAAATGTGTACAGTACAGCTTAAAAAATAATTTTTTATGTAATAATAATTGAAAAGCGAAAATTTACAGCATAAACTTTTAATAGGGGTCGAAATGGCCGAAGCTTCGCGACATTTCTAATTAAAATATTTTCATTTTTAAAGTTTAGCTTAAAAGTTTCATCGCATAAATGATTACAGCATTTTTCCGATTGTATATCAAGTCTCAAATCTATCAAATGTTTAAGCAGAAAATAAATAATAAGTATAAATGTATTGAATCTATCAAATGCTTAGCAGAAAATGAATTATATGTGTAAATGTATTGAAACTATTTTTGGGCTGATACATAGAATACGTTTTCTTTATAAAGTAAGAACTGTACGCAGAAATAATATTTTGGTGCTAAGGCGGGGACAAAAAAGATTTCAACACACGAGGTGCTAAGAACAACGAAGAATTTCACGTTAGGCCTAGCCACTTAGCAAAACGTTTTGTAGAAGTTAGAATGAAAAAATCCTTCTGAACATCCCTATCACAGAAGTTTCCCCATACACACGAAATTTTTTCCCTGGGTCCAGTGACAGTCATCACCTGTCCAGCTCACCTTATCGGTCCCCATTGTATTCTCCCTACCCCTCGGCCCCCTGCGGCTTATGGTGACAGGTAAGAGATAAGGAATTAGGCGAGTTACAGTATGTACCTCGTGTTTATCTCATTATTGTCGAAAATACTGACGTATGATGACGAGAAGGGACGGCAACAAAGACTGCTGGATGAAGTTTCCATTGATTATGATTCGATAAAGGAATTCGATTTGGAACCTGATGATTAGTAATGAATAAAATTAGGAATATTTATTCCGAAGAAATCGGTATTCAGAAAGAAACTACTTATGTTTCTAATATCCCCCCAAAAAAGTGTTGTGCTTCGGTCACCATGCATAGTGATGATGCTATAGATAAAAACACTGAGGAATCAAATAAACTCTGGCCCGTCACCATAGGTGGGTGATCTAATGCTCCCCCTGACTTAGAGAAATCAATGTATTTACTTGCAAGCAGGGCCGCCGCTACCAGCGATGGGGCCTGGTACCAATTTCAATGCCGGACCCCCCCCCCCCCCCACATGCTCCCCACCCCTCCAATTGCATATTTTCATGCCATCGTTTCAGCACATTTGCAATTGTTGAAAAAAAAAGAGAAAAAAAAAAATTCAGAAAAAACTTTCTTTTTAGTTACGAAAGTGTGTGCATCTGATTTTATTTTCACATTATTTGTATCACCAGGTGATTTTAAAAAGCTGTACAGTTTCCTTTGCGCAAGCGTGTTTCATTCGTTAGTGTTTGTACAAGCAATTGTTTCATATTGAGAATCGGCAATGGAAAGCGAGATTTTCTTTTTTTGTTTTGATGAAATTATTGACACTATTACTGGAGAAACATGTTCAAAACCTTACGGGCCCCCCAAAGCTCCGGGCCTCGGTACTAAAGGTCCAGTATTCCCCCCCCCCCTCCCCAATGGCGGCCCTGCTTGCAAGTAGGCGTGGATTTTATTGTTTTCCGTTGATATTTGCATTGGGTTTGCGCTCTTTGACCTCTCTCACTTTCGTAAACTTTGAAATGGTAGGCGTGAATAAACTACATCATTACGTTTTATAATATGGCAAAAGTCGCTGATGAAATGGCTCATTCTTATTCTACGGCAAGAATTTCAAATCTGAAGCCAATGGTAGTATTTTCTGCTTTTTTAACTTGCTTTTCTCAACGAAAGTTTTTTACTGCTCTCAATTAAATATCATCACATAAAATAGGAAAAGATGGAACTAGTTTAACATTCCAACTTCTCCAAAACTACATAGTTCAAAGAGCGCTGTCAAGCACCAAACACAGAGAAAATTTGAGGAGTAATTTTTCAAGTCTGGAACCGAGTTCAAAAAAAAAAAAAAAAAATCCTCATAAGCACGTTGGTATCTGTGTGATAGTAAGAATGGCAAAAAAAAAAAAAAATCTCAATGTTCTTATGTTTCAAAAATATTTTCACCGGACTTTCTTATGCCATTTGTTCTGAATGCATCAAATAAATATTGATTTGAAATAAATATTAAATTTTGGTATTAGCAAAAATTACACAGGCCAACAAAAAAAACCTTTTTGAAAACTTTTTTAATTTTAATAGCTGATCTTGATAGATTTTTATGTGCTGAATCCAAATCTGCTTGTAGTTTTTATGTATCACCCTTAGTTTCCAAGCAAAATGTATTTTATTATATAGTCTAATACCCATTTACAGTATATAGGGAAATCAATGAAACACTGTAGAATCGTAAAAATGGTTTGTATTTACAGTAAAATACTTGGAATAGTAATTTTATGTGATGATACAAGATTCACTTGTCAACTGGAATTGCTTTATATTTTCTTTCCCTTTTTTCCTTGAAGCTTCTTGTGTAGCTTTTCCTTCTTCAGTAAGCTATTCAAAAATAGCTTACTGAACTTCCCGGTGAAGTGACCAACAGTAATCCCCCATCATGTTGTAGCATGTGTTTCAGCAGTGCTGCCAACATCATCTTTGTTCATTAGACCTATTTTTTCATGTTATCTTAACTATGAAAAAGCTGTTAAATTCTAAAAATGTTTCTTTATTTCATGAATGTAACTATAAAATGTGAATAAATGGTGGGTGATACAACTTTTTAAGCATCATATTTGGATTCAGCAACCTAAACAACATAAGAATAAGGTATTTTCATTAAAAAAGTTTTTTCATCGTTGGCCTGTGTTATTAATTAAATAGGTTGATTTGCACAGTTTAAAGTAAAAATTATGTTTACGTATGAAAGTTAAAAAAAAAACATTGGTAAGTAAACTTTTGCTACGTAATATACAGAAATTTCCCATTGGAGTGCAGGACACCCCCTTGCGTGTCCTCGTGTTTGTCCGAATAGTGCACGTTCTTGCGGGTTAAGCAGAAAGGAGTTATGTCAATCCAAAATCCCAGTGATTTTGGCTCGATTGCCAAATTTAGGGCAACAATCGTTTATTATAATTCTGTCGATAAACCACAGTCCAAAATACATATACTGTCCAACATTTTTTCGCGAAACCTCCGTCGTCTCTGCGCACGCTCCAAGTCCCTTCTGACTTTCTCGAAATAGGGGGCAAATGCCACGAGGAAGTAGCAAATGAACAAAACTGAAGGCGTCGGGAAGTGCGCATCCTAAACCTGTCCCCCCTTTTTCAAATGGAAACGTTCTTGGCTGCCAGGCGCACAAAACGCAAACAGACAGTACGCACTTAATATTTTTGAGGAAGGTGCCATCTGTTGGTGAAAAAATTAGCCACAGCAGAAAAAAGTTCTAAAACTCCTAACATGAGTAAAATTTTGGAATGTTGCAATTTTTCCTTCCATTGCAAGCCAAACCCGATCTCAATTGAAAAGTTTAGGTTTGTGTGACAGTGACAGCTAGAAGTTGATAATACTTTTGATTACATCATCTTAGTTTTATCGAACTTTGACCCCTTATAACTCGTAAACTATTCGAGCACATGAAATTTAATTCGCAAGAATAACTCTCTGGCACATATTCTCTCAGCCGTTAAAAGTTAGGCCGTGCGCTTGTTTGAATGAACCGATTTGGCTTGCCTTTGCTCGACTTGGTGGTCACACTGCCGTGCTACCAGATTTTATGTTCATAGTTGTCTTTTTTTTCCCCTTAGCTAGTGAAAAGGAGAAATGCTTCGAAGGTTATTCAACACTGGCCGAAAACTTTGGAAGTATTCTGGATTGTGGAAAATTCTCCGACATCACTTTGAAAACGGGCAAGGAGACCTTCCGAGCTCACAAGGCGATCCTGGCGAGTCGCTCCAAAGTGTTCGAGGGTATGTTCGAAAGCGGCATGAGGGAGACCCGGGAAGGGGTGGTCGAAATAATGGACATGAAACCTTCCGCCGCGAAGGAGATGTTGCGGTACATTTACACGGGAAAGGTCGAGAAATTGAGCGTGGCTCGAGCCATGGATCTGTACGCTGCCGCTGACCGGTACGATCTGCAGGAGCTGCGGGGGTGGTGCAGGGCAGTCCTGGTGCAGTCCACTGCTGCCGATGAAGTGTGCGACTTGGCGGTGCTGGCTGATTTGCATGGCGACGAGGAACTTGCTAAAGTCGCCAAAGATGTGTTCAAGCTGGAATGTGAAACAATATTGGCAACCCAGGCTTGGAGAGAATTTGCCAAAGACAATCCGTCTGTGTACATGGATCTCGTGGAATCCACCCTAATAAATAAAAGTTAGCTTTTCTTTCGCTTATCTGATATCTATATGAGCCCATTAATGCCCAAGTTTTTTTTAACAATTTTCTTCAATTTTTATCTGCTTAAAACTTACTTGGAATGTTTTAAATACATTTTAAGCGTCAAATAGATTACCGCTGCCATATTTATTAAGTTATTCAATGTCTTGTTTACGGAACACTGGGCAAATGAGCATGATTATACAAAAATGATTATAATCATTTTTGCAAACTAACATTACGGTAGTTCGCAAAAAACACAATCTTTCTGCGACTACCCATACTGTATCGTTATTTGACTCATTTACCTAAAAATCTTATTACTATTTATATGCGAAAGTTTGTATGGTGGGATGGATGTGTGTATGTTTGTTCCTCTTTCACGCAAAAACTACTGAATGGATTTTAATGAAACTTTTACCATAATGTAACTTATACATCAGAATAACGCAGAGGCTATAATTTATAACGATATTCGAAAAAGTTCGATTGGTAGCGCTTCTTTCATTCCAGTTTAAGGTACATTTTTCGCATAAATCCGCGAAGGCTTCCAACAAACTAATTCAGTATTTAGTGCATCATCTCAACTCCCTGTCGATAGCTAGAATTGCGTGTATCATTTCCACTTTTCGCATTAAATTTTCAAGGCTTTTCTCAAGTCAAATCAAAAAGTAATTTTTTTTCAGCTTCATGGTTAATATCCAGGCTTTTACATAGACATTGGAAACGCTCGCGCGCCCGCTCTCTAACGAGCTTTTACCATGATTTGTATTTTAAAACATTTTGTAGTCTTGGTTGTAAGTAGAATATTTATCCTTAAGCAATGTGTTTCTTTTTTTTTGTGCTTTGAAACGTGCAAATATTATTTTGTAGAATAAATTGTATTCCTTTATTAGTAGATTGTTCACTGCATCAATTATTTTCGCAAGTTTTGTAAATATGTGTTTTAGAGTATCGGTAACGTAATCGCTTGAAGAGATTGGCAACTAATAAATGGATTAGGTTCATTATTTTCCAATTTGATGGAGCTTTAAATACAACTTAACGGCATTTCTTAAATTTGTTTGCGTTGATTGGGCACTTTCTCGGAGTACTTACAATTGGGCAGTTACTTAGTATCCAATTGAACAGGAATTTTGCCAAATTTGTTGCAAGAAGATTTTAATAACTGAGATTCTCGGCGATTTTTTTCAACTGACACCAGTTTTTGTGCCAAAGACTACGTAATAATACTTTACTTCTTACACGATGTAACCAAAATAAAACGATTATTGTCTGATATTTGTCGACTGCGGCAAAATCTTAATCATCGAGATAATACTCCCACATTTGAAAAGTTCAGTTTTTTTTCTTTTGTTGGCCGATTCCGTATGTATCCATTAAAAACCTTTTTAAAATTATGTCAAAACGTAAAGTAATCCGCATACTAAATTAATAAAACCCTTAAACAAGACTAAAATTACCATTAATTTGCGTTTTTGCACAAATAATTGTCAAATGTTCCTATTAATTTCGAAATCATTTAGGACAAAAACTTTTAGCGTCATTTTATGGTTAGCAATAGTATCTCATCATTTGATGAGTATTTTTCCGTCACAATAATTAGTGAACCTCAAAAATGACCAAACAACCAAAAAAAAATTTATTGTTTTTTGTCAACAGTGAAAGTAATTTGAAGCACTCAGGAAAAATAGCATTGCAATTTTTAATTTTTCTCAATTATTTAACAAGCTATGAGTGACTTTAAGGTATACACGTTTATGTGTTCCAATGGAGAGGTAAAACTTTAAAGTGCTTTTTCTCGATGATCAGTTTTTAGTGTTTCCATGTTACTGGAAACGCTAAGGAATTTTTTCTATTGAAGATACAACTTTAAAGCAATATTTTTTACACTCAAGATAATATATTTAACAAAACTGTGCATTGAATAAGCATTTTACAAATTACTAAAATTTTTAGAGCTTGCTAAACCTTTACAAACAAAATTTTCTAATCACGGGACGCGGGAGCGTCCCGCCCCGCCAAGAAATTTCCGTCGCCAAGAAAAATGTAAAAGAGCGACTTAAGGACTGATTATACGCGAGTAACCAAACCGGGTTTTCACCCCTCTGTATCTCAGCCCCATAAAGATCCCTAGAGTTTATTTTTGGTATACTCAATCTCCAGCGGCCCCTGGCGGCACATACTAAAGCAAAACATCCAAGGCCCTCAGGGGGAGGGGTGATAAATGTTAAAAAATCGCTACTTTTCGCACTTTTTAAAAATTGTTTGACAGGGGTTCAGACTAAACGGTAACTTGGATTGAGCTCTACTTTTGCACCCACATTTATTTTGTCCCAAAGCTCGGCATAGGGTTTTTTTCGACCCCCCCCCCTCGTTTTTATTTACTGTACCTTTTTTCCCCAGGGGTATTTAGTGTTGATTTTTGGTATGAATATTCTCGATGAGACATTGAGGACGTATACCAACGTTTACCCCCCGGGGTCATCGCAGGCCGGAGTTATTAATGCTTAAAATTGGTCCGATTTCTATGTACTAGCTCTGTTCAACGTCTGAGCATTTATTCAAGCGATTGGAAACTGTTGTCATTGTTGGGCGACGAGGAAAGAAAACTCAATCTCCATATATTATTTCTCTAAGCCGAATCCTATACCCGGTCGAAACTCGCTCATTTCTTTATCGAATTGCAAGAAAATTTATGATTTTGAAGCTTATCCCGCGGGCTATTGACGAAAATTAGACCCACCCTCTAAAAAGTGTCGGTTCGTTTTTTATTCGAACCTCAATTTTTGGGCACAAAATTGACTCTATCTAGCGAAATAATTGTCGTATCGTCTCCATTTTGATTTCATTCGAAAGATTAAAAAAAATGCGTTCTTTAGAACGTTTCTCCGCTAGCGCCGCGTAACGAGAATCTCGAAAATCCACGTTTAAGCGACTTATAAGCGATTGAAGTTTGAAAAAGTTAAATTTTTTGCTCAACTGTCAAAATCGTTACATTGTTGTTCAAATCAATTTTAAATGCGACATTTCAAGCCAAGGCTTAGCTCGGTAAACCTTAATTGTAACTTTTATTGTTTCAAAATACTATGGTAGTTTTGCGATAACGTTAGTATTTAGTTTAGTAGTAGCCTTGGGTATTTGATTTTAATATAGGGTATCACTTTTGTAGTAGTTGTAAAAGTGAACGTGTCTTTGATCTCTTTGAAAAGTTGTCAGAACGACGGCAGTAGATGGCGATGTTGTGCAAATGAAGCCAATAAAAATTGTCGTATTAAATTTTAAGTTTTAAAGTTTTTTTTTTTTTTTTTTTTTTTTTTTTTTTTTTTTTTTTTGCGGAATCCCGCACGGGTCACCTAGTTATTTAAAATTTCATCTATTGCCAGTTTCTATTTGTTAACAAATAAAATATTCGTAATTGATTTTATTGCATAAAGCTTTTAAAAGGGGTCTTCAATTTAGTTTATTTTAATATGAGTTCGGCAGTTTTTCAATCAGAGGTCAGGTCGGTTTTTTTTTTTTTAATTTTTAATTTAATCGTAGTTCTTGTTAGCAACTAGCTTTGTTTTGTGTCTGTTCGGGTGGTACATTGTGATTGATTTCAAACTTATCCTCGACTGAAGTAGAGCCTTGAACTTATGCGCTAAGTGTATGCCTCCAAGAAAGCCATATGTCCGCTGCCAAGAAAAATGTTGAAGTGAGAAAAAACACTGATAAAGTAATACAACAACAGCACGAAACAACCGATGGACGTTCAAACGTCCAAAAGTCGTCTTTTGACGTCGTTGAACGTCCATCGAACGTTTGGTGCTGTTGGGGTAATATTATTGCAAAAAGATGTGATATCTCCCCAAAAACAACTCTGTTGTAAAAACATCCCCGCCAAGAAAACCCTAAACACTCAGCCTTAAAAAGTTATGATATCGAGTTTTCCCGCCAAGTTTGCCAAACTACTCCTCGCCTGTATGGATAGTTCGTTTAAATTGTTTTCAGTAACTCCGGCAGGTCGGAACTGTTCTTCGGAACAGGTTCAGCGCTTAGATTTTAAAGGGCGATATTGCTCTGTTTTACGTTATTCGGGCCCGTTATTTGGGGATGGTTTAGATGAATAATTTCTTTTAAATTATTTCAGGGGAAAAAAAAAACCACACAAATGTACAACATTGAATAAAATCACTTTGGTTTGTAATGGGAGTAATATTGCAATCGGCGGTCGAAAGAATACGTAAAACTCATAAATGTCGAGATCAACTTAGGTCCGTCATTTAGGAGATCGGTGCAGGGGTATTGCCCCCCCCCCCTTCCGGTTTTTTGGTACAATTTGGCACTGAGTTTGCACACTTAAGAGCAATTTAATGAAGCATTTAATACGCAGATTAAGGAATAACTTTTCTTTTTTTCGAAATAATGTTCCTATTTTCTCTTATTTTAATTATACTAATCAGTGATTTTTACTTTTCGCATATTTTCGGTATTTGATTCCAATGTTTTGCAATCGCTAAATCCGGAAATGATATTCAGTACTAGCCATCGTTCAAAGTTTCTTCGCAAATCACTGACTAAAAAAAGGAATAATAATTTTTAAAAATCAAATTTTTAATTTTGAAATTTATTTCTAATTTTTTGTAATATATTTTTTTAAACTCTTATTATTTTTGCTTATTAATCGTTGTTCTTTCAAATAAATGAAAGATTTAAAGAAAGGGGCACGTTAACTGTAAATTAAACTCCGCCCCCCCCCCCCCCGAGGAAAAAGAAACTGAATGTCTTTTCAAGTGTGATTTTTGATTAAGTTAATTGAATTTTAAGAAGTATGTCATTTGTGCAAACTTGAAGACACATGTTTCAGAGCTGCAAGGGATTTTTTTTTTGCATGTAAAACGATGTGAATTCAGGAAGGATGCAAATATCCGACAAAAGCTGTTTTTCATAAGAATTGACCAACTTCACGTATCGTAACGATGAACTCCCCCCTCCCCAAGTGTTTCTTTCAGGCATCTCTCCGGGGGGGGGGCACTGCCCTCCCGGAGAAAACCAACTGCCCCCCCCCCCCCACGGAGGAAAACGCATCTTTGTATATAGAAGCAATGGTAAAAATGTAATCGATCAAAGGAAAATGTCCCTTAATCGGGTCATAGTATACAATATAGGCATTCGTTTGAGATATTTCCCCAATATTTTAAAAGCGTTACTCTTTTTCGCAATAATGAATTGCATTCACTTCTATACTGGCAGTCTTTCGGTCGTGAGAAGTCTTCTTAAGCATTTAGTGTATTATATGGTTTAATGAAGCAAAAGCGAATACATTTTATTTGATGTCTGTTAATTTTTTTACAATGTATATAATTTTATTTGAGTTGAAACGTATCACTGAAACGGAATCTGTGTATCTTTGTATATAGAAGCAATGGTGAAAAATGTAATCAATCAAAGGAAAATTTCCCTTAATCGGGTCCATAGTAATACAATTTAGGCATTCGTTTGAGATATTTGTCCCCAATATTTTAGAAAGTTACTCTTTTTTCGCATATAACTGAATTGCATTCACTTCTGTACTGGCAGTCTTTCGGTCGTGAGAAGTCTTCATAAGCTGAAGCAAAAGCACAACAAACATTTTGTTTTTGCCTTTTACAATCATGCAATTTTATTTGATAACTTATATTATTATATTTCAATGTATATATAATTTTAATTTTCTCGAAATATGTCAGGGAAAAGAGATTTTTGTGTAATATACCTATGAATGGTAAATGATGTGCACACAATTTTGAAAGAAAAAATACTCCTATTCGGAACACATATACAGTTCAGAAACTAAAGTTACTATTTTTGAAACATTTTATACCAATGAAAATTATATTGTATTCGTCATGGTGTGTTTGTGGGGGATGATGCTGTTCTAATATGTTTTACATGTTTGTTTGAATAAAGCAATATTTCCCCGCATGTTTAGTATTTCTTTTTTACATTCGCTAATAATATAATTATCGATTCTGTCTGTCAATTGTGGATTCATAATTGTCACTCTGCATATATGCTTGAATATTAAATTTTTCTTATTGTCAAATTGGTATATACAACTATTAATCTGTGTGCGATGCAGGTTTGCAATCAGAATAAATTAATGTCTGTGAGAAAAATTTAAAATTCTGCTATACATACACCGCAATTAAATGCAATGCGTGTCAACCGAATACTTCTCAGAAATTAAGAAAAAAAAAATTGACATTTAATCTCACATCGGAAAAAAAGACCGAATTTTTGAAGAAAAATGTCTTTTAAAGACACACTGTTATACAATTATATAAACTCGTCGACAAGCTTTTTTTTGGGGGTTGTGTTTCCCCCAAAAAACCTTTTTTTTTTTGGGGGGGGGGCGGAACGGAGCAGGTTGTGAACCTGTTCCGCCAAGTGGAACTGGAACAGGTTGCACCTGTTAGGCTGCGGAACTACTTTTCCCATCTCTACAAGAAGTATCAAGGAATGATGCTCTGATTATTGGTAACTGCTTTCTTACTTTTTTAACTGGTGGTCAAACTTAATGAAAATCTGTTAAACATTTTTTTTTTTTTTTTGATGCGGAGGAGGGATTATAACAAATGTTACACAGGGTGTCTCAAAAGGTATTAATGAATTAAAAAATCATAAAGAAATTCAGAACGCGAAGGAAGTTTTCAGCCTTTTGCTTGAAGAACACGGAAATTTTCATATTTTTGCGAGAATTGGTAAAATCAATTCTAAAACTACTTAAGGGGTCAATAAGAGCCCACCATGGTCAGATGTCACTGACCACTACACAAGGGGGCACGTGGCCAAGGTAACCCATTTTAACCTAGCTCCAACGAATTAGAGATAATTGACGCAGGATATTGAAACACAGACGCGAGACTGCAGATTTCGCTCCGTCACGCGAGCAGTATCCCAAGTAGCACACTTTGTTGAATAAAGGTTGTAAAATGGTTATTAACGTTGTGCAAACTGATTAAAAACGTTTATAAAACGTTTAAACGTTTTTTGTGCTACCTGGGATGTTGGCATGCTAGCCTTTCAATCCTTCGTGAAGCTTCTAACCCTTAAAAGTGAATTGCGATTGAGTATCTACCAGCGCGTTTACACGAAGTTTTGAAACGACAAAGAAGTGTGATATTATTGATCGAGAGAAAGTTCTCCAAAACCAAATTCTCAGAAAAATCTTCAATGCCCCTTGGAATGTTTCCAACAAAACTCTTCACAACGGTGCTAACTTTCAAGTTATTACCTCCTACATCGTCGATACATCCACAAACTTTTCCACCAAGCTTGAGAACCACTCTAACCCTTTAATTCATGATCAAGTATATTACACCTTCCTCCACGGTGGTACTAGGTTTCCATATTAACTGCCCTTTTTTGGCTCTCTTTGCGACATAAGAGGATTTTTGCCTCCAACTCGACTACTTTTGTATTCCATGCTGATGAAAGCAGAATAATCTCGAAACAGCTGTCCATGGATCGAAATGGTCGAGTTGGTGGTGTATTGCATATTTCTGTCTTAGCCCTTGCTTAGGGGCGGTTACTCACTGCCTTTATTGAATCGACTGATATGGTATAATTATGGTTATGGTACCCTAAAGTGAGTAACCTGTAAGGGCGCGTTACTCACTGCTTTAGACCCCTACTATTGTTAGGATTGGCCCCTACGAGAAGGTCTTCCTCCTTGCCCACTCGTTCCTGGCGCGAAGTGATGCACCGAGCGTGGGTGCAGGTCCCTCGCTCTGTGCCATCTCCCACACTTTGTTAGTCTATATGTAATTTTGAGCATACACTTTACACCAGTCCTTTGCAATTGTTCCATGTCCAGCTCAATCATGATTTTAATGTCACCCTTCAAACAGCGAAAAAGAGCGTAGCTCTAACGCAAATCATTTTCTCACGATCTGTATCAGTATCGATAGTGTTTGCTCCATTGGACCATTTTTAAATATATCAAGCCTCGGTATCCCTGTGCGGATGGTGAGGTCGGATTACAATGAGTGAGACGCTCCGTTTCGTTATCATTTCCTCTAGCTGGTCGTAACGCATTTTTTCCTTGGTTCAGCCTTCTGATTTACACCCGTTCGGTTGGAGTTACGAAAAAATCGTTTACCTTGACTGGAACGAAATGTCGAACAGTCACGTGCCGGAGAAGTGATTCCCCACACTTTTTTTTTTTCAATTACGAAGCCATGTATACGTGTGCCTGTGTTTTTATAGCGATAGCGACATTTGCGACGTGTAAAGATGGAAATTATAGTTCCTTTCAGAGAACTAGCTCCATTGTAGGTTCATCTGAAGTCCTACAAGAACTAGTTTCATATGAACTAAACTAATGAATTTCCATTTGAGTTTCTTTCTCGAAAAATAAGATGAGGCATTATTTCGCAACCTTATAATCGCGCATTACTCATTTCACAACAAACATAAATTCCCTATGCATTTAGGGAACCCTACAACGCATTGACGAAATAAAAAAAAAATCTTAAATCATCTTTTATCGTAAAAATCGTGGAATAAACGTAAAATTTCCGAAATTAGAACAGTAATTTTGTAGCTTTTCATTTAAGTTTTATTTACTTGTATTCACAAAAATCTGAACATCTTTCAAAAACATAAATGCGCAGTCGCAATTCACCTTCTGCGGGAGAGGTGAAAAAATTAATGCACAAAATACTGTATCAGGAATATTGTTTCTGATAAGAATAAAGTCTCTGGAAACGGCTTGATATGGACCCATTCTCCGACCCTTGCTTGAATTTAGTTGATGTTGATTTTTAGTGCATTGTTTTTCCTGAAAAATTTTCTCATTGATGAAATGCAGTTTATTTTTTTTAATGCTTCAAAAGCATTAATGTCTCCTCGAAATTGGAGTTCTGAAACAAAATTATCGCAGTTTTTCACTCGTTTTGCTTTTACATCAATATTCAGACCTTCGTTCGCAACTACTGCCCCCCCCCCAAAAAAAAATCTATAATTTTGTTTGCAAATGAAAAACTAAAACAATTTTTTGCAAATCTTCCTCCCCGCCCAACTCTGACTGTCTAGAATTATTTACGTTTTTTAAGCTTCTTTTAAGAGTTTTATTTTGATTTTAAAATATTAACCTATTTATATGGAAAAAAAATTGTTACACTTATTTAAACTTTTAGCTTACTTTAAAATTTACCTACTAAATCAAACTCCTAATTTTATTGATTATGTTACAAAAAAAAAGCGTTCGGGATTCGTAAATTTTAATATACTCTAAGAAATATTTGTCTCCTTTTTAAACGTAAAAGGTAGCGAACGGGTTTACTTTTTATTTCTCTCCCACTGTTAGCTATAACTTTGTATAAAGGAATAGGAAAACTCAAGAAAAGTTTGTGAAATAAGATGGTAAAAATTGTAAAGTCTGAAGAAAGTGCGGAGAAACGACAAAATAATAGAAAATATTAAAGATTTAAGCTTTTGCTTTTATTTTAGAGTTTTCATTCAAGTAATTTATACCTCAATTTATTATTTTTAATTTAATTTAGTAGAAGTATTTTAAATTGAAATTTTCAACGTGAGAAAATGTTATTCAATGCCTAAAAATAAATTGCAATTTACGCACACATTACATGGATTTACTACATATTTACATTATATTACTCATGTAAATTAGACAGGTCATGTATCATGTACATATTAAGTATGAAATTAGTAATCATTGTCAGATCTGTCACATTCGCATCAGATCGGTAACGCCCAATAAAAAGGGGGTAAATGTTCACTTTGTACTTGCCCTTAATTTAAAAAAAAAAAAAAACATCTGACACAAATGTCTAGTTAAAGTACCCCAGTAATTTTATTTTCGAAGTATTTTTAAAAATTGAAAATTTCCATAGTCACCCACCCGAGGAAGAGAACTAATATTGCTGTACTAGGATT
Organism: Uloborus plumipes; assembly: GCA_038373865.1. Taxonomy (NCBI): domain Eukaryota; kingdom Metazoa; phylum Arthropoda; class Arachnida; order Araneae; family Uloboridae; genus Uloborus; species Uloborus plumipes. The sequence goes on from JAXGGA010008362.1 coordinate 53,183, forward strand.
GGCTGCCTGGTTCCATAGCAATAGTGGATTTTGTGACTGGCAGTAATTGCCTCTCGTGAAGGCAAAAAAAAAAAATAATTAACAAACTACACTTGGTATCAGAAAACTGCCAGACAACTTTTTGAACAAAAGATATTTCGTTATTGTAATTTAAATTTAATAGCTTATTGGTATGTACTGGGTATAACTAGGTGTATTAATGGTAAAGAAAGAGGACCATTTTCACAACACGTTTATTCACACGACCAAGACCACCTTACATAGAAATGACCTATCCAATGAGCAACTTTGCTTGTCCGCACAAAAATGAAAAATGCCGATAGGTGTCGCTACAACTCAGCTGTACTTTCTTCAGTTAAAGCGCTGTTTGTGTGTTAAAGCCTGATTATTAAAATCGACATTATTTATTTTATTGATTATTTCTAATCAATTTTTGATTGGAAATCACGAAATGGTATATTGCTGTGTATCTTACTGCAATTCCGAAAGGAATACAAGGTCTAAATAGCTTGGAATTTCATTTCATGTATTCCCATGTGATAGCGTACTTAGATCAAGATGGATCTACAACATATCGAGACAGGGTAAGTTTTTAATAAATTGTTTCCTAAAATTGTATTTTTCATTGTTTATGTTATGCCCTGAACTAGTTTTAAACTCAAAGTGGGTAGATTTGAACGAGTTAATTCGTAGTATTTTAATGATGTTATCTAATTATGACCTCATGAAGTTAAAACTAAACAATTTCAAACTATGTTATGTGGTATTAAATATCTGTAAAACCTAGAACTTTATTTCGTAGAATCGCTTGTTATGCTCTAAAATTATTCTTTTAATGTTACATTCACGAGAAATGTGCTTGATAAAACGCTCCGTTAAAACAAGTTTGCATCTACGTTCTATTCAGGTTTCTAGTGGTTTAAAATCCCAGTGATGATTTAAATGCTCAACTCTTAATCTATTTTGTATTCAGATTCATAAGTGGAGTGAAATCAACAGTTCAATCAGTAAAAAACAGGGTGTAAAAAAATCAATGATTTTTTTGAAAAAATTTAAAAAATCGGATTTATTTGATTTAAATCGATTCTTTTGATTTTTTTTCAAAAAAGAACTTAAACTTTTGTAAATAAATTGATTAGGTTATACTTATGAATATTAGTAAGCATAAAATTGATACTGATAAAAAATTTCAAAGCAACAAAATTTCAAGTATTATATCAGCAAAAAATTTCATAACATTCAATGCACCGTGGGACCCTAATTTTTTTACAATAAAAAAAAAGGTTTATTATTTGAAGCGGACCAATGATGTACTTCTTCAAAAATATAAAAGCTAAAAATGTTGGTTCCATGTGTTATTGAAATGAAAAATAATAATTTATACTCATCAGAGCAACTCGTAGAATATATGCAACATAGTTGAAAGTAAACCTAGGTTAAATTGGCTTAGCTAAACATGGCTCTGAATATCCCTCAGCAAAATTAAATCCTAGTACAGTGTTGCATAAAAATGAGCCCATTATGCATGTTGTAAGAAATAAATATCATAAAATGTAAACATATTGTTTACAAAGACAGCATGCTTTTTTGCTAATTATAGCTGACTGTATTCTTCTAAAGTCAAAGCTAAATAGCATTAGCATTATCGGATGACAAAATGCTTCATCACTGTCATGTGCAAAAGTTGTTTCTTGATCATGTTGTGATATTAATTATTTTCAGTGAAAATTCAAACCTATAGAACATGAAGTAAAAGTTTGATCTAGTTTTATCGAATATTCAAACGACAAGCACAATAAAATATGAAACTAATGTAAAACTTGTACACGTTTTGCCACTTGCTTCGTTATCATTTTTATTTTACAAAATTTCGCTCTTGTTCTATATTTAAAAAATTTATCATTTATCAAAAATCTTTTTTTCTTAGGTACTGAGCTATATTTTGTATCATATGGAACCTGACAGCAATTAAATATAGTCAACGCGTGCAGGAGGGTTTAACACTTCAAGCTTCCCTACATCTGAATTTATATCATGCCGAATATATATATATATGTATATTTTAGAAGGAAGATGGTGGAAAAATGAAAAAGAGGGAACAGTTCCCGATGGCTACTCTTTTCAATTGACTAGAGTTTCTTCTAGCTTTAGATTAGATTAGCTTTCAGGACTCCCTTAAAAGAAGACAATGGTGGTATAAATAAGGGTAAGGCTGACAGTAAAATAAAGTAAGGCATTCAGGTAAGGCTGCTGTACATTTATTTACATTCAATATAGTAAGTTTCCCATCCCAGCATATTTTAAATTTAAACGTGTTAAAATTCTATGGATAAAAGTTCTTGCTCTTTTGTAGCTTTATGAACATTGAATGTTTCTTATTATCTTTGTTTTTCACTACTTATGATTAACAAGAAGTAAGGTTGGAGAGTTCCTGACTTGAGTTCTGCAATGAACTTCAAATGGTTGGTGACAAAATGTATAAAATGTAACAAACAATCCTGGTAGTAGAAATAACAAGATTTGCTTCATTTTATGAGAAAGTCTGCAGTCTGTTTCTTAATTGTGAGAGAGAACCCCATAATTTTTAAAGAAAAAAAATCTTTCTAAATTATACAGTACATGATGAATTTCACTACCTATTGTATATATGTATTTATTTACTTTATTGTTCTTCACCGTGCCTTTTTTTTTTTTCAAATTTCAAGAAGTGATTCACAGTCTATTTCTAGATTGTGCAGTGCATGATGAATTCGACAACTTATAGTATAGGGGAGAGTGGTAATGAATGGGCCACTTTTTGGTTTTGAATTTTTGTAATTTTTTCTAACACTTTGTTTTAACTCTAAATTGGTGTTTTAGTTACTTTACTTATCTGGCTATCTAAAAAAGTAATAAAAGTTGGATTAGCACCTGTCTATAATGAATTATAATAGAAAATAAAAATTTTGAAATTTGGCCCATTCAACCCCACCTATGGGGTTGAATGGGCCATCGAAGGTAATGAATGGGCCACTAAATGAATTCAATGAAAACATGTGGGTTTAATCTTTTATTTGCTGAATATGACAAAATAAATGTGACACTTGACATGATGATACAAAATCATACTGATTTAAAATTATATAAACATCAAAACTAATACAATTTAAATAAAACTGATGCATACCAATTGTAGCAGAAAAATGACTAAATAATGAGATTGTAAGAAATAAATAACATCAAATATATATAAAAAATTGAGAGATAATACACACTATGATTTAACAAAATTTATATATTTCAAAAATAATATTAAAAATCACTTTAAAAACTTCATCTTCATTTTCAAACTTGTCAAAATTCAAATTTTTTTTTTTTAATTAACTAGACATTGGGAATAAGAAATATCTAACTTAAGTTACCAAGAAAGAAAATGAAATTGTACTGTGAGGAATATAATATGAAGGAGAGAGGGGGGCTTTTTCAAGCCACGCACTGCGACCAGAGGTCTATTGTACTATAGGAATATAGTACAATACAGTGCAAATTATATTTAGAAGTTACTAGAAACCTATTTTGACGACAGTAATCTTTATCTATGACAGTCAGTTGTGTTTCATATTAATGCAAAAATCCAAAGAAAAGGAAGAAAAACAATATTTAGGTGGCCCATTCATTACCATGACATTGTGGCCCATTCGGCCCCACCTATACTTTTGGAATACATTTAGGTTTTTTGAGTACATTGAATTTAGATAACATCAAAATACATCTTAAGATTAGTTTATAGATATGGAAAGACTAGCTTATACAGTCGACGCTCGTTATAACGACCACACGTTATAAAGACCATCCTAATATAACGACCGGTGAGAAAATCCCCAACTGTATCCCAATATACTCTATGTTCTACCTCTTATAGCGACCACTCGTTACAAAGACCGTTTTCTGTAGGACGAAGACGGTCGTTATATCGAGCGTCGACTGTACATATGTATGCAGTGAAATACTTGGTACATTTTAGCTAGGAAATATTTTACTAAAAAGGGAAAAACTTACTTTTCAGTCAGATTCTTGACCATGCCACTCTAGTTTGAAAATGACTCAGCACAAACGAATGAAAATTGGATGAGTTTAGTAGAACAAATAGCTACATCTATTGGTGGCATTAAAAAAAATTCATGCAAATACTTTTTCATATTTTGTTAGTGGCCT